>ML258034.1:0-100205 GCA_005239495.1 Nicotiana undulata | reverse complement strand
GCAACTATGGCCCAATTATGCATTTATGCTATTTTTAATTCTATAATTAGTCATTTTTTATATTAATATTATTTAACTATCTTAAATTTTATTTACCTAGCATTAATTTCATTTTTATATAATTATTAGCTATGTTATTAATTATTTACCTATTTTTTATGGGTATTTAAAATCTAGCCACTTTTAATTTTGATTTCAACCCAATTTACCCGGACCCTTTAACCCAATTACCTACCCAGCCCAAACCAATTTCCTACCTGGCCCAACCCCGAACCAATCTGAGCCGTTGATCAAATTAAATCAACGGCCCAGATCATTGTTACCTTAATTAACTTAGACTAACCCCCCGACCCCTCTCATTCTCACCGGTCCCTCATCTCTCTACTCTCTCTCTATCTCTCTAAGTCTCTTCTAGAGACTTCCTGTCTCTTTGGGCTCCGATGAACCTCTTCGCCTTCTCCGGCCGTCTCTTCGCCGGAGACCATGAAGCTCTCACCATCCTTCTGCCTCCTGCGGTTCCCTCACGCCAGTGTTTGTCATCTCTAAGGTCTTCAAGAGACCTGGGTTAATCCTCCTACCCCTTGGGCTCGTGCTCGTCATCCTCCGGCCATCTCCGGCTGTTCAAGCAAGGTCTGTGACCTTTTGGGTTTAAACCAGCGACATTTGAGGGTTTTCTTATCTTTCTGGGTTCTCTTTGAAACCCTAAATGCTTTAAACCCCCCGATTCTTTTAGATCTATGATAGATCTGTGTATATTTCAAGCTATTTCGTTGTTTTTTCCAAAGATTCTCCGAGTTTTCCTTAAAAATGACTCTTCATCTTCAAGCTAGGGTTTCTTAACACCTTTCTAAGAAAAGAACGATTCTCTTTCTGATTTTAAGTATTATTCTATTATTTTATAATTTCTACTATGTTTGCACGATTTATTTGTGTTTTTTTTCCTCTCATCTGACTTATTATGTTGGAAACCCTAAGTTGTTTTGTCTCAATCTTAGGATTCTGAGTCTGTTTTGATGATTTTGCTCGTTTAATCCATATATATACATGTTTCCCACGAATATTCTGAGTTTTTCTGTGAATTTACCATATTGTGTTCATTAGGGTTTCTGATCTTTGTGTCCTCTGCTCGTATCATGTTCATTCTGTTATTTCCTTTAGTCATTACTATGCTCTATACGAATCCTTGATTTTGTGTGATTTTGCCTTTTACCCTACCTGTTCATTAGGTTTTCTGATCTTTCCTCTGCTAGTATCATGTTTATTCTATTATTTCTTTAATCATTTATTATGTTCTAACTTAAATCCCTGATTTATGGGATTCTCTTACCCTACTTTGCCTATTCCTGCTTATGCTATGTTTGCTCTGTTCAGTTGAAGTACTTTCCTTTGGTTAATATTACCTTCTAGGGGAATCCCTGATTCCCTGTGATTGGTATTCTCTGTTCTCGACTGATTGCAATCTTTAAAACATTCTCTTGCCTTATTTTATGGTTAATTAGGCTGTCAACTGATTCTTAAGTATTCCTTAATTAGAATCTGTTGAACCTAGACTCTATTACATGTTGTATACTTGCGCTATGCTAAACTATTTCCGTACATATTAATTCAGCCTCGTATGGTTTCATTCCTTATTTAGCATTGCTTATTACCGTTTGAATCTTAAACTCCTTGATTAAAGGAAGTCATCGCAACTGATCTGATTCTAATTGGTATATTTCTATAATTACTGTTGAATTATTATTTTTTACCTTATTCTTCTGCCTGTTTTAAAACTATAAGTACCTTAGTCTCTCATTAGCACAAAGGACGAACACAGACCTTGTTCTACTCTCTCTTGCTCACACATATACACTCTATTGCTCCTATTGATTGTCTGCTGTTACTAGTCGGCTGTAAGCCAAGACTAGTTGTGTTGTTTGCTTATTCCTTACTCTGTTCTTTCTATCTTCAACTGGTATGTTTCCAATTTATATTTGAAGTCCCCAACACAACATTTTTCTCTGGTTACTATGATTCATCTTGCTTATGATTTTCTTTTATTCATGGTTGTGTTGTCCTACTTGCAACTAGCTAGGCATATTATGTTGTTTAGTTCTTGGTATCCCCTCCCATATAGCCTCAGCATGTGATCCCTAGGATACTGTAATTGCACTGTATGTTACTTAATACATGTTATACTCTTAACTGTTTGTTAAACCCATGTGCAATCATGTCCTACCCTCTCCCAGTACTCCCTCTAAATCTGATTCTATGTTGGCCCTATACTCTAAGCATCTCTATTTGTGTGACCATTCCTAAGTCTGTGTCCCACTTCCTGTACCAATTTGCAAGGCTTCTGTCTGTTAGGTATTCATCATGTATGTGCACTATGTATCCCAACCCCCATTTCCCTTGTGTAAAGACTTGTGTGCTGAATCTATCTTGGTTCTGTGAGTGTTACTAAATCTGTTTGGCTCTATGTCTGGGCTGCTAATTGCGTTACTCTTCTCAAATCTGTTTTACTCCCTCTTATTTTCAAAACTATTTCAAACAAGTCCCTTTTAACATTGTTTTCTTCTAAAAATATTTTCAAACCTATCTCCTGCACTTCACTTGATTCTTAGACCTTAAGTTCTGCCCCCTCAGTATGAGCACTGCTTTGGGACCCTTGAGCTCCCTCTGAACTCTGACACACTGAGGCTGGTATTTTCACACTGCACATGTTCCACTCTTGGTTACCAAGTCTGGGTGTGAGCATTATCCGGGAGCCCTTGAGATCCTTAGGGAACTTTGACACACCCGGACTGTGAAAAGGCTTTAAAACACCATATGACAATGAGGTTTGGAGGATTTGGGCCTAAGTGAAGGCTCCCTATAAAATAACTTCTTATTTTCTCTATGGTTATGTAATTCATAATTCCTGGCCAGTAATGATTTGTAAACAACTCATGGGGGCTGGATAGTGAAATGGGAGGGGTAACTATGCATGCTTAGTTATTACAAGGATAGAAACCATGTTTAGGCTTTTATTTCTTATCTGCGCAATAGAGATCATGTGTAGGTTCACATCCATGCATTAGAAATCCTGTTCCTTAGGTCCCATGTACACTGTTTCAGCATGTTCATCCTTATATCACTTAGAAAATCATGTGTTAAAACATGTTAATAACTAGTACTTTACGTTACGTTATGCACTGACATGTACACTTAGATATACTGCCTTAATATAGATACAACACTAATAAATAGGTCATTTTCACATCTTCTACATATTCTGAAAGCATTGAAATATTTATGCATTTACAATATCCTGTTTAGGTCTTGCATGTATATCACTCTGCATTTTCTGTGCATTAGATATCATGCCTTTAGGATCACATTCATATCTTCTTAGGCATCTCTAGCTTAACTACTGATAAAAACAGACTCACACAGTTGGTAATATTCCTGAAATCTGAACATCTAGAATAACATGTTTAGTAATACAACTCAAACAGTTTTCCTCTAAGTAATTCTAATAACTGATACGTTGTCTCACGCCTAGGCAAGCCTTAGGTGCTAAATTTGTTAAAACTGGAAATATACTTCTTTATATGTGCTGCTTAACTATCAACATGTTTAAAATCAGTAGGCAAAACCTGATCAGGGTTCCCTCTTTGAATTATGCAACAAATCTGCTTCTCTATTGCATTCTGGACTCACCTAGATATCATGCTTTAGGATTCTGAAATTAATACCGCCCTTACATGTGTTTGAGTCGTGCTAATTATATGCATAATCTGTGGAGGTGAACTTGAGCCTCTTATATGCTACTATGTGCTTCCCATTCATTGCTGTCCTAAGTGTTCTTGTTTGTCGCTTTAGAATCTTTACCTTTAAACCTGAGGGTCAGCCTAGTACCTCCCTTTTAGGATAGTATTCCTAATCTCCTCCGGAACTGATAGGATGTGACGGGTAATAGCACGCAATAGAGTTCGTGACTAACACACGCTTTAATTACCTTCACGGGGTGGAAAAGGGTAGAATATGGATATGATGACCGATGCGCTAATACCACGTGTAGCCCCTCTTCAAGGAGTGTCTATCGGGTATTGCATTGATGTGATCCGTATTGTTTTAAACCTAGTATACCTTTCCCTTAAATGTTATATTATAATTCTTTTCAAAAACTTGATACTTTTAACACTTTCTTGCTTAATATTTGAAATCCCCTCTTACTTGAGCCCTTTACTTGTTATTTGCTAACTGTACAAATTCACGAAAACTATTTGGCCGGGAACCACACTTGTGGATCCTGAGGGATGCCTAACATCTTCCCATTGGGATAATTTCAAGCTCTTCCCCAATCTATGGTTAATAACGTAGTCATGATTGAACCCCTTAGGTGCCCTAACGCACCGTTAAAATCGTTAGGTGGCGACTCTCCAAAATATTCAAACTCCTTTTCCCAAAAGGAAAGAGTTGCCTCTACCCAAATGTCCTGCACCCGGATCTCTGCGCGAGGGGAAAAAAGGGGGCGTGACAATCTATTTTGAGACATGATGAGTCTACTTAGAGGTTTAATCCCTGAACGAACTTGGTAAATGCTTTTCATTGATGAAATTTCCGGAATGAGCTACGATAGCACACTTTGCACATGCCTACACCTTAGCATGTTATTTACACCAGTCTAGGGATAGGAGGATCGTATTTCATTCATTATATACCTGTATACTTGCTTTATTGCTCCTGTATGATATTTTGGACTGGGGAATGCGGCTATGCCGGGCGAATTATGTTATCGGCAGGAGTTGTCCGTGCGGATCTATATATTGATATTATTGGCACGTGAGTCATCCGTGCAGCACGTGAGTTTTCAGTGCGGATCCATATATTGATATTTTTGATACGTGAGTTGTCCATGCAGGTTCTATAGTTAGCACGTGAGTTATCCATGCAGTGTGTGAGACTTGTATTTTTCTTGATCACTTATCCGATTTACTTGTTTCCTTCCTCTACATGCTATAACATTGTTGAGTAGGGTAATTGAGAAAAAGTGCACATGCACACACAAATATTCTTTTCACGGAGCCTTATGAGTTAGCTTTAAATTTTATGCTTTGTTAATCAAAAAGGATAGAATTGCACTGATTTAACTAGTGACCTCAACAAATTGAGCTTCTCTTACCTCGCCTTGTTTATTTGACACCTTAGTACAGATCACCAAACAAGAGATGCTAGCATTGATATCAGAAAAAACAACATTGATTGGTTAAAGCATGCTTCGATTAGCTTCTAGCTCGGTAACAAGAGAGAGATTGGCATCGGAGAACAAATCAAATGACGAAGGAAATACCATTGATTCGTCGAGAATCTACATCCAGGACTGGTAGACAAGAAGCTAGCAACTCGATCTAGAGATCGAAGAATGGGAGAATGACCCGAACAGGTTTATTGAGTTGGTTGTGCTCACACTACACCCTGCACCTCGTGTACAGATCCAGGCATTTCTGGGCACGACGATTGTCGATACAGGAGTCTTAAATGTTCGGATATCTTCAAGGTAGATACTTGAGCGTCCACAGACCTTGACCCCCCTTCCCTATCTTCATCTTTATGTATTTAGTTTCAGCTTTTCATAGGCAGTATTTTCATACTTGTGCTGTATAGACGCTCATGTACTCAGTGACACCCTAATTTTGGGAACCTCCGTGTTGAGTTTGATGTTCTATCCAATTCATGAGATTTTTAATTATTTAAACTTGTTTTAGTTCATTTTTCATTTGAATGTGTTGGGAATGTTTTGAGTTGTCGGCTTGCCTAGTACCATGTTAGGCGCCATCACGACAGGTTAGGTTTTGGGTCGTGACAATAACAAATTTTAAAAATAATTTAAATTTTAACATAGTTAATCAGAAAGGTACAAGATCTTGAAACTAAAAATCTACTAAGGTGCAGCCTACTCTTTTCTTTAAGATCAATTTACAGCCTTCTATCCCTAAAAATGACAAATAAGTAAAAAAAATTCAAAACTTTCCAAGAATGGCCGGCAACAAAATTTTCTTAAAAATTCGATAAATAAAGTATGACTTCATAGTTTCAATTTAATTTTTTGAGGTTGACATCTTTTGTTTCATGTACTTTATGATGAGTAATTTTTAATGAAAAATTGAGATATTAATATATATATTTTACGACTATGAAAGATAAACCAATATAAGGAAACTAAATTACTTAAAAAGGGAGTTAAATAATTATGAATTTTCTAAAAAGACAATAAAAAAATAAAGAGGTAGAGAGAGAAGAACTAGCAGTTATAAAGTTGATTGGTTAATTATTTTTTTGAAACTTGATAAATAACTTATATAAAATAGTTGATTTGCTCAAATAATTATAGAAATTTTAAGCGAAAAGCTTCCATAAGTAGGAAAGAGGGATGTATAACATGTTGATAGATAGCTGTATGTTATATTTTCAAATGCGATATTAAGTTCACAACAAAAATTATATTCATGACTTGTATTTGTATAACATGTTTCCTCACATAAATAACTGTATGTTTTTCAAAAGCAATATCAGTGTCCACCATAAGAAGTTTGGTTATGACAAATTAATTGAAACGTCATAATGGAACATACACTGAGAATATAGTTTATAATCATAACAACCATAAAGTCAAATTGGAGGGTAAATAAATCAAACTAAAACAGTAATTTATGGAACAAAAACGGAATAAAACAATTAAAGTTCAAGGACCAAAATCACAATTATCCCCAGAATTAAAACGGTCGCTCGCCCTAATTAAGAAAACATCAATCTCCATCCGAAATAAATCCTACTTTGGACTAGGATACTCGATAGTTATATATATGTAATCCATAGTTTGACAAAAAGAAAAAGAAAAATGGAACACCAATTTTTATTGTGTACAGAAATGAAAAACGATATCCCAAAAGAATTATCGTCTATTTCCGTGTTCAACAACCCCAAACGTCTTGAAAATAGCTCAAAATTGATCCGCAAATGCCCCTAACGCTTATTTTTAGGCTCAAACTTATCCCTATGTCTAACAGAACTAACCTGATCAACTTTTTGACTTTAACTTTGCCATATGACATTTTCTTAACCAGCCACGTGTATTATTTGTATTAAATAAAATTCACTTTTATCTTTTAAAATATCCAACTACCCTGAACCGCTCCTATATATTTGAACGGTCGGTTAAAAGTAATTATATTCACTAGTTAAATATAAAAAAAATATACATTGATTATATAAAAAATAATATATTAAACACTTATATTAATTTTAGGAAAAAGTATACAGTGTAGTTTTCCATTAATGTAACTTAAGATTAGAGCGAGTCCTCACAAAATCAACAGCTGCACAGATTGGTTCTCTGGGCTTTGATTACACACAGGCTGAGGAGACTCTCTAGTTTTCACCTTTGACAGAAGAAACTGAAATCTGGGTGATTGACCTGAAGCAGCATTAACCAGTTTTCAGCAGACCTGCAAGAGCAAGCTCCTTAACTATCTTCCAGATCCTCCATTTGGGGTCCAAAGTGAGGCTTTAAACTTGTATGAATCAAGGCCAAAAGCAGGCAATGGAATCCTCCAGCGTTAAGAAAACTACACCTTATAATTTCTCCTAAAAATAATATCATGTAAAATATATATATTTTTTCAATATTTAACTAGCGATACAATTATTTTTAGCCGACCGTCCAAATATATATGAGTGGGTCAAGGTCGTAGAGTATTTAAAAGATTAATAGAGGATATTTTGGAGCCATTTTCAATACGTTAAGGGTATTGTTGGCCCTTTTCCATAAAAACAATACCTTTTGCTTTGGTGGGGATAGTTGGTCTTTCTCATGATAGCATAAAGCCGCAAATAATTAGTTTATTAATCCATAGACTTTTTAAGTCAACTATCAGCATGCTTTAAAGAGGCGTTTTTTTGGTCTAAAATAAGATAGAATGTACTGATTAGGCTATTCAATTTTGTTGAAAATAAATCAATTTAGGATGTAAAATTTGATGATGATGTTCGTATTTTCCAGCAATCACACACCAACAAATTACTTAATTTATTTATTGTACAAGACACCACTTAGTAAATGAATTAATGGAAGTGGGTCACCTGTTTTTTTTTTTTTCTTTCTGTTGTGTTTCCTTTTTTAAAGAATTTGAGAGCTGGAAAACCCAGGATGATCTATCTGCAATCCAATTACAGCAACAGAATGTGTCAGAAGTCTTATCTTGCTTCAAGGACAGTGATGGACAAATCATTAACCGAACATTGTTCTGCTTTGGTTCCAGATGAATTTGATTCAGCTTCATTTCTTCCTGTGAAAAATGCTGGTTGTTTCGCAGGAGGAATTGCCATACTTTCATTACCAAGCATTGAGATAACATCAGACATTGTTGGCCTATCTGTTGCACCTTCTTGTACACATAATAGTCCGACATGAATAACTCGTAATAACAGTTTAGTGTCACACAGATCTCCAAGAGCTGGATCCTTCAATTCCAACGCACACCCTTCCTTCCATAGTTCCCACGCCTAATCCAGAATGATCAATTATCTCAAATTTTGTAATTTTTGAATACTTAAAACTTAAAATGGGTCTCAAGAAAACTTACATAACCTATTAAGTTGAGTGGGCGATCAAATTGTTTTAAGCTACTAGTTCTATGACCACTCACAATTTCAAGCATTAAGACTCCAAAACTGAAGACATCAGACTTGATTGAGAATGCGCCTTCCATGGCGAACTCGGGAGCCATGTAACCACTGTGTAAACACAGAAATTTCCTACTCAATCAGTATGAATATTCTACATGTTTCAAGGAAATATAACACAAGCTCAACTCACTATGTTCCTACAACCCTGCGAGTCACTGCCTCCGTCTCGTTCTGTTTGAAAATTCTTGCCAAACCAAAATCAGCTATCTTGGGATTCATGTTTTCATCCAACAGCACATTACTAGCTTTAAGATCCCTATGTATCACTCTCATTCTTGAGTATTTGTGAAGATAGAGCAATCCTTGAGCAATTCCATCAATAATGTCAAAACGTTTCTGCCAACCCAGTAGCTTCTTTCTTTCAGGATCTGTCAAAGACAGAAAGCATTTCATCAAAATTTTCGAAAACTACTTGATGATTACGAGTCTCTTTTTCGGAATAATAACAAACCAAAGAGGAAGAAGTCCAAGCTCTTGTTGGGCATGTACTCATATATCAACATTTTTTCATCTCCATGAATACAACATCCTATAACTCGAACTAGATTTGTGTGCTGAACTTTGGCAATTAGTATAAGCTCATTCTTGAACTCCACAAGCCCTTGACCTGATGTCCTTGAAAGTCTCTTGACTGCAACCTCTCTCCCTTCTGGAAATTTTCCCTGTCATAGAATTTTTTTTTAAAGCTAGTTTTTTGGGCATATATAACATGGTGTAAATATACCTTATAAACAGGTCCAAAACCACCCTCTCCGAGCTTGTTTTCACTCGAGAAGTTGTTTGTGGCTGCCAATATGAATCCAAAGCTATATATCTTCAAATTATGTACTTCCCTTCCATCTTCTTCTCTCAAATTTGTGTTGTTGAAGCTGTCTGACGCTTTCAACTCACGTATATACTCTTCCTCCTTTTCTTTCTCATCTGTGCAAGACAAGTTTGTAGATATATATAAATACATAATTGATAAACAACATACTGTACTAGTTTCTAAATCACTTTTTGGAGATTTACCTTGTAGTTTGCGTCTTCTCATTATAATGTAGAAGATGAAACCAGATATAAGCAAAGGGCTAACAACAGCTACGACAATCACTATCCATGTCCAAGTTTTTTGTTTTCCTGCACCCATAGCATTATTGAATGTTATATGGTTGACCCTTGACCTATACAATCTATATAAGTTACTTAATAAACAAGGTGTATTCCTGATATAAAGATTTACTTTTAGATGAAACCAGAACATATTTTTTCTCTATGTCACCACTCTCATCGATTCGAAACTCTCCATTTCCGCTCCAAATAATGCAGCCTGTTCCATTGCTGCTGGTGTCGAAGGCAACACAACTGCAGTTCTCCCAGCACTTCTGCATACAATCACCAAGACTAATGTTTGCATTATCATAATAGTAGGTAGAATAAGATCTATCAGTAAAGTATGCCCTCTTTTGCTTAAATTTATCTCCATCCTTTCGGCACTCAGGTAACTGGGTAGAGACACAACCATCGTCACTTTCATAACCATAACAAAATTCATTATAAAGCGCGTATATACGACCGTCTTCACCACCGCCAATAATAGCCCCATATGAAGATAACTCAAGACTTGGGAAACTTCCTTCTGGAACGTCAAATTGGACGAACATGCCATCCTTTTCAGACACCAAGCTGAGAAAAGGACCATTCAAAGTAGTTAAGAATGGAAAACCTTGATTTCTCCAAGAGCCACTAGTCCAATAAACCCCGACCCCTTCGACGTATATCCAACTGAAATGCATCTTGAACTGACTCCAAACTTAGAGTAAAAGCCCCCGAGGCCGGACTATAATCACTCAACCAAGAAGTTAAAGTCCAATTCTGCTTTGTTGTAAGGTTATAACCAAGCTTCATACCAGGCAAAAGAGAATCGGTAGGATGATCAAAGCTTTGCCATAAAGTAGTATTCCGAGTTCCATCCTGAAGCACAAAATTTCCAGAATCTTCAAGTCTAGCTATTAAACTTCCTGTCAATAAAGGAGGGGCAATATTCACAACTGTCTTCCCTCCACTGGTGATTTTCAATATTCCTGTAGAATCTATGGTGAGCAATCCTGAGTTGTTCAATATAGGTGTATTCGGATTGGCTATCCATAATTTCTTATCTCGTGGATCACCTGCATACCATATTCCAAGATAACTTTTATTTGTTTGTGGGATAGAGAAAAATCCTAAATTGAACTTTCCACCTTCTGAATCAAGTACTTGTGAGTGATTGAGTTCATCACCAGGCTTCATTGAGGTTATTGCAGCTACAGATGAAAGGTTAATGATACATTTTCTGCTGCAGAATAAGGTCAAGATGAGGAAGAAGATGTAATTGGCTAAAGATTTCATTTTGGTAGCTAGAGACAAAAAATGAATAAGTTGATGCAGATAATAATAATAATATGATCATATCTTTATAGTGTTTTCGGTTGTTCAAAGCCATAAGTGCAGCTCAGAATAGTCAATGATTGGAAACATTTTTCAGCACGATTTTTTCAAGTTTATTCCGAGTACAAATGATATCCACATGTTTCTTGTAGGAAAGCTTGTGGAAAGACATTATCATGACTTTACATAGCAATAATTTTGACCAATTCATATTTGGTGTTTGTTGTTTTTTCTTTGATGTTTCTATTTTCCTTT
Organism: Nicotiana undulata; assembly: GCA_005239495.1. Taxonomy (NCBI): domain Eukaryota; kingdom Viridiplantae; phylum Streptophyta; class Magnoliopsida; order Solanales; family Solanaceae; genus Nicotiana; species Nicotiana undulata. The sequence goes on along the minus strand of ML258034.1, from coordinate 88,832 downwards.
CTTCTTTCACGCTTTTTAAAATAAAATGTCACGACCTGATTTCTAACCAAGTCGTAACCGACACTCGATGCCTTAACTTGACCGAGCGAATCATCTTGGCTTTTCTATTCTGTTCTATTTCTGTTATGTAATTGTCACGACCCAGAATTCCCATGGCGCCTAACATTTCACTTGCTAGGCAAGCCAACGATAGAACATTTTACTTCTTTTAGCAGCTTAAACAATAATAGACATAACGAACTAAAATAACAGATATGTTCTAAGTACAAATGTGGAAGTTAAACAACCAATCATCTATTACAATTCCCTCAATCTGGTGTCACAAGTTCACGAGCTTCTAAAGTGATACACATAAAGGTTTGAAATAAGTATGAAGTTGTACAGCTAAAAGAAAAGAGGATGGGGACTCCAGGAGCTGCGGGCGTTGAACAGTCGTACCTCAAGTCTCCGCAAATATCCGATCTGAGCTCGCTAATTACCGCCGCTGGGACCATCTCTATAATCTGCACAATGTGCGGAGTGCAGTATCAGTACAACCGACCCCATATACTGGTATGTGCCGAGCCCAACCTCGACGAGGTAGTGACGAGGCTAAGGCGGGGAACCTATACAAAAACATGTACGTAGTATATCAAATGACAAACTAATAGAAATACTGAACAGAATCAAACAGTAAACTGAAAATGAAAACCACAGCCACTAGAGTGAACCAGTGTCGTCCAGAGTTACCAATCCTTACTATATCAAATAATGAAAGAAATACAGGAAAGAAATGCAGCTCAGGAAATAGAAATATATAGTTTTGTTGCAGCGCGCAACCTGATCCCACCATATATTAATATCAATATGATAATTCACCCTTATTTCAATCCACCTTATTCCACCTGTTGCGGTGTGCAATCCGATACCACCATATCAATACCAAAAACTCATGTACAAAGTCAATTAATAGTCTAAATCACAAGGCCTTAACGATAAATAAATACCGAACTGAACCAAGAAAGGAAACCTTGATCAATATAGAATCTACTAAAAAACTACTACACATCGAGACCAATCTAGCAATTTACAATTAAAAGGTGCAAACAAGTCGAATTAAGCAAATAGCAAGGGATTAGGGATCTATGAAAAGAGCTAACATAGTTAACAGGAGAAGATGTTGATTAACACGTAGCGGTTAAGAATGGAAAGCATTTAGAGCATATAACAATTAAGACGGGGAAGAAAACAATTAAAGGAAAGCAGTAAGTCAGGGAAAACAAATAATTTGGTGATGTATAAGAACTCGTCATCTCGCATATACGCCACTCACATGGATTTCACATAATCACATAGTCTAAGGGTTCTTAATTCCCTCAAGTCAAGGTTAGATACAACACTTACCTCTATCCACCGGCCACTCATCGCTCAATTACCGCTTTTCCTTTAGCTTCCACCCCCGAACCACTCGTATCTAGTCATAATTAACTTAATAACATCAAATATTGCTAAAGAAATCAATTTCAATACATAAATTTAGGTTTTTCAAACTTTGCCCCAAAAAGTAAAACATCAACCCCTGTCCCGCTTGGTCAAAACTCGAGGTTCAGACCAAAACCCATTCACTCATTCACCCCCGACCCCGAATATGTAACTAGTTTCGAAATCCAACCCCAAAATTGAGGTCTAAACTCCAGTTTCCCAAAAATCCCTAATTTTACCAAAACCCCCAATTTCTACCATGAAAATCCTAGATTTTAGGTTGGTAATTCATGAAATATGATGAGAGATCAAAAGAAAGTGGGTTAGGATCGCTTACCAAAGTTTTAGGGAAGATTTGGTCTTGGAGAAATCTCCTCTAGGGTTCTTGGATTTGAAATTTGGAAGAATGGGAAAAACATCCCGTCTAAGTCTCTTTTTATCAGCTGCAGATGTAGCATTTGCGACCTAAGCTTCGCAAATGCGAGTAAATGATCACATTTGCGATCCATGCCCCTCCCAGATTCCCTTCGCAAATGCGAAGCCAACCTCGCAAATGCGAGAACCACTAGCCCAAATTCTCTTCGGATTTGCGATGAGAAGATTGCAAATGCGAGCATGTCAGAGGTCGCAAAGGCAATTCCTGATCTAGCAATTGCGAGATCAGAGGCCTGCAACAAAACACCAGATGTACCGGCAGTTTCCAACCCAATTTCACTCCGTAGCCTATCCGAAACTCACTCGAGCCCTCAGGTCTCTAAACCAAAAGTGCACACAAGTCTAAAAACATCATACGAACTTGCTCACGCGATCAAATCGCCAAAATAACACCTGGAACTACGGATTTAACACCAAATCACATGAAATTCCCAAGATCACTTTAAAAGTCCTATTTTCACAACCGGACGTCTGAATAACGTCAAATCAATTCCGTTTTGTTTTTGCAAATTTCATGGATAATGTATAAATATTATTTTGGACCTGTACCGAGCTCCTAAACCAAAATACGGGACTGATACCAACAAGATCAAACATTAACCAAATTCTTAAATCATTAGATTTTCAGTCTTTCAATTTTTAATAAAAATTCATATCTCGAGCTAGGGACCTCGGAATTCAAATTCGCGCATACGCCCAGGTCCCATATTTCATTACGGACCCACCGGGACCGTCAAGACATGGGTCCGGGTCCGTTTACTCAAAACGTTGACCGAAGTCAACTAAAATCAACTTTTAAGGCAAAAGTTATTATTTTCATCAACTTTCAACGTAAAAGCTTTCCGGAAACACGTCCCGACTGCCTACACAAATCGATAAAGGTAAAAATGGGATTTTTAAAGCTAAAGAGTGTGGAATGAAGTTCTAAATTACAAGATGACCTTTTAGGTCATCACATTCTCCACCTCTAAAATAATTGGGTCGTCCTCGAACAGACATAGAAAAGTACCTGAATTGGTGAATATGTGGGGATATCCACTCCGCATGTCCGACTCGGACTCCTAAGTAGCTGCTTCAGCGGGCTCGCCTCTTCACTGCACTCAAACTGAAGGATAACTCTTTGATCTCAACTGGAAAACTTGCCGGGCTAAAATAGCCACCACCTCCTCCTCATAAGTCAAATCCTTGTCCAATTGGACAGAGCTGAAATCTAACATGTGGGACGGGTCACCATGATACTTCCGAAGCATGGACACATGAAACGCTGGATGAACTGCTGATAACCTGGGAGGAAACGCAAGCTTATAAGACACCTCTTCCACTCTCTTGAGAATATCAAAAGGTCCAATATATCTAGGGCTCAACTTGCCCTTCTTTCCAAACCTCATGACACACTTCATGGGAAACTGATAGTAAGCTATTTAGACGCTATTTTCACTCATAATGAACCATACATTAGTGTGTTTTAAGTGCAAATAATGATAACAAAATGCTCTAATAAGTGTTTCTATGCTTTGCAGGATATAATCCATGATGGGAGACACTTCGGAACATTTTGGAGTCAATTGCGTGAGTTCAAGGCCAATTGAGGAGAAGCCGTGGGAAAAAGAAGCAAGAAAAAGGCGAAGATAGCTAGAATGGAGCCCACCGCGACCGCGGTTGACCGCATTCCGCTGCGGCCGCGGCCGAGTCATGAAACGCCAGAAACTTGAAGGACTGAAGTGTAAAAAAATGGGAGAAGTTAGCCTAAACCTATTTAAACCCTATGAACTCGTCCATGAAAAGTTTAAGCTTGTTTTAGACTGAATTAGGAGGCAAGAACAAGGGTGAGGAGACCAAGCTACAATTAGAGTTTTTCTATTCTCTTTCTTTTATGATTATTTTGAGAATTATGATATCTTTTAAGCTTTCATTGTGATTTAGTATGAGTAGCTAAACAATCCATCTAGGGTTGATGGAACCAATTGTTATATGAGATTTTGACTCATTATTGTTATAATCAATCCAGGTTTAATGTAATATTGTTCAACTACACTGTGTATGGTAATTAATTAAATGGGCCCTTGATTAATCGCGTCTAATTGCCTTGTGTTGCTTGAGAAAGAATATTAGGTTAGATTGTTGTTGAACAACACCACTTTTGGGTAATTGAAGAGATTCATTACCTAAATTTAAATGTAGGGTTAGAAATAACGAAACTTCGGTGGGATAAATTAGAGCTGTAACAATTATCAGCTAGAGTAGTTCGAGAGAATGCTCTAGTAAATTACTGTAGTTGATCGAGAGATAATTGCAGTAACCCATAGCTCATAATCCTCATAGAATGACACAGTGAGATTATAACAAAAGAGTCATAATTAGTCTAGCAATTAGGGAAATCACAGCCCTAGATCTTTCTACCATTGAGTATCTTTATTGTTAAATATTGTTAATTTTGAATATTCGTTCCTTTAGTTAATAAATCCCAACAAGTATTGAGAAAATTATTGCATCCGGAATTTGTATGAGCTTTTAATAGCATCAATGAAAGTTGTAATAGATAGATTAGTTCCCTGAGGATTCGACTCCGGACTTAAACCGAATTATATTTGCAGCGACCGCTTTGTCTTTTATAAGGCATAGTTGGGCGTGATCAAATTTTGGCGCCGTTATGGGGAACTAACAGTGTTATTTATTACAACATATAATTATTGCTAAAATTATTAGTTTAGCTCAATTTTCTGTGGTGCTAAATACTTCTACATTGAATTTCTCACGTTTGACTTCTTGTGTGATCCAGTTGTATGCCTAGAAACTCTTCGAGGACTGGTGAACTTCTTGAAGGACTCTCATACCCAGAGAAAACATTCAGGGGACTAAACCGGGCTAACAAGAAGGACAAATAATTACGGTAAACTGCAATGGATAACGACAACGAAAACAATCAGGTACCTCTTGTACCCAACGATGGAGTAGGGGCACCTCGTGCGCCAGGCGAAGCACCAATGGCACCTCTTGTTCCAGAAGCGACACTCTATGACTGGGCACAATCTACAACTGACAACCTGGCCACGGCCATTGTTGTGCCCCAAATACAGGCGGAGAAATTCCAGATCACTAACAACATGCTGCATCTTTTGCAGAACAAGGGATTGTTCTTCGGGTCACACATTGAAGACCCTCAACAACACTTGAAAATTTTTCTGTCAATTTGTGTGACCCAAAGGAAGCCAAATGTGACCCCCGAGGCCATCAAGCTGCTACTGTTCCCGTTCTCTGTGACTAGGGAAGCTCAGACTTGGCTGAATTCACTCCCAATCAATTCCATAGCCACATGGGAGGAATTAGTCAAGCAGTTCTTGAACAAGTTCTACCCCCCAACAAGACTACCAGACATATTGATGAAATATGAGTACAAGCAGATGCCCACTTAGACCCTGCAGGAAACGTGGGAAAGATTCAAGAGGATGTTGGTGAAGTGTCTACACCATGGTATTCCATATCAGATGCTCAGCCAGAGATTTTACATAGGACTAACAGATAATTTGAAAGCAAATGTCGACGCTTCAGCTGGCGGTGCTTTTCTGAGCAAGACTTTCAATGAATGCAAAATCCTTCTTGATAAGATGGCCCAGAATTCAGGGTGGATGATGAGAGGTACGACTCTGACACCAATAGTGCATTCAGTTCCTCTTGACCCAAATAACTCCCATGCAGAGAACATAGCCACACTCATGACTCAGATGAGTATATTGACTAAGAAGATTGATGAGATAGGTACAAAGCAATTGCATATCGTTGATACAACAAATGGAGGATTGTGTACCCCTTGCATCAATCAATCTTATGCGTGTTCATGGAGTGGAGAAGGTGACAACCAAGGACTCATAGAGGATATGAACTATTTTAACAACTTTTGGGGTCAAAGGCAAGGAGGACAACAGTGGGGACCAACAGCTAACCAACAATGCAGACCGAACATACCACAACTTGGAGGTATGCGGCCCCAAGGCCAAGTGGTTCCATATCAGAGACAACAGGGCTACCAGGAGCAGCACCAACAACAGTTGACATATCAACCACCTCATCAGCAGCAAGACAACAACATGGTGGAGATCAAGGGTATACTGCAGCAGCTCATTGGCACGAATGGGAAGATGTAGGAAAAGCTGGCAGCACATGATTCAGCAATAAAAGGGATTGAAACTCAACTGGGGCAGCTGTCCATGGCCTTAAATAACAGTCCTCAGGGAGCACTGCCAGCTGACACAAACATCAACCCAAAAGAGCAAAACCCGAATCAGCTAATGGCAGTCAGTCTCCGAAAAGGGAGAGATTTAGACAGGGAGCAAGAGGTTGCTCAAACCAGAAGAGAGACTACTCCAGCTACTCCAGTTCAAGTTGTGGTAGATGAACCAGCTGAACTCACAGAAGTGGTGGTTGAACAGGAACAAGTGGATAAAGGTAAGGCCAAAGAAGGTGAGTAAGTTGCAGAACAAGTGGCCCCTCTTATGCCAAAAAATTCCAACAAAGAACAACCAGCTAGCAGTGGACAAAAGGTGATGCCTGCGCCATTCCCTCAGATATTGGCAAAGCAAAAGAAGGAAGATCAGTACAGAAAATTCATGGAGATGCTTCGTCAAATTCAATTGAACATTCTTTTGATGGATTCTTTGAGGGAAATGACAGGATATGCAAAGATGATGAAGGACTTGATGTCACGGAAATTTGACTTCCAGGACCTATCCACAGTAACTCTGACTCAGACGTGCAGTGCGGTGGTGACTAGACCCATGGCTCAAAAATGTCTGATCCAGGTAGCTTCACTATCTCGTGAACCATTAGGAGTTATGCCTTCATAAAAGAACTGTGCGACTTGGGAGCCAACATATATTTGATGTCTTTGGCAATCTACACAAAGCTGGGCATTATCAGATCTAGGCCGACTTCTATGCTTTTGCAGTTGGCCGATCGCACGTTTGAAAGACCAACAGGGATTCTTGATATGTTCTAGTGCAAGTGGGGAAATATGTATTCCCTGCAGTCTTTGTTATTCTGGACTGTCAGGTGGACGAGGAGATTCCCATCATTTTGCGAAGGCTATTTTTAGCCACTAGGAGAGCACTGATTGATTGCGAAACTGGGGAGTTAAAAATGAGGTTAAACGATGAAGAAGTGATATTCAATGTCCAACAATCCTTGAGAAGACCCAGTGAATATTCAAATGTCTCACTAGTAGAGGCGGTGGATGTGATCCCATATGATGAAGATGAGACCCTTACTGCCAAAGATCCGTTCGGAGCCTGTTTGACAAATTTAGAAGAAATGGATGGCGAAGGGTTGGCAGAGTGGGTCATGGCACTCAAAGGCCAAGGATTTTAGAAGAGGGAACCTCGATTTGAGCCCCTCTATTTGGAGGAAAGAGCCACACTACCCGCCAAACCATCAATCGAAACACCACTGCAACTGGAGCTGAAGCCACTTCCAGCCCACCTCAAGTATGCTTTCTTGGGTCCGACTCTATTTTTCCTGTTATCATATTCATCTGGTTTGCTAGATGTGCATGTAAAACAATTACTGAAGGTGTTGCAAGAGTGCAAAACTACCATTGGTTGGACCATGGCAGACATAAAGGGTATCAACCCAGCCTTCTGCATGCACAAAATTCTCCTGGAAGAAGGGCACAAACCTTCCAAGGAACATGAACGAAGGCTGAACCCGAACATAAAAGAGGTAGTGAAAAAGGAGGTGATCAAGTGGCTGGACGCGGGCATCATCTTTCCCATCTCTAACAGCAATTGGGTGAGCCCCATCCAGTGTGTACCGAAAAAGGGTGGAATGACTGTTATACAAAATGAGAAGAATGAGTTGATCTCAACTCGTACAGTCACAGGGTGGCGGATCAGCATGGAATACAGAAAGTTAAACGCAGCCAGCCGGAAGGACCATTTCCTGTTGCCCTTCATCGACCAAATGTTGGACAGGCTAGCTGGGCGCTCTCAATTCTGTTTCTTGGACGGATACTTAGGGTACAATCAGATCTCAATAGCCCCGGAAGATAGAGAGAAGATGTCCTTCACATGTCCATATGGCATCTTTGCCTTCCGGAGAATGCCCTTTGGGCTCTGCAACACACCGACCACATTCTAGCAGTGTATGTTAGCCATCTTCATCGACATGGTTGAAGACATTATGGAGGTGTTTATGGATGATTTCTATGTGGTAGGAGATTCATTCGAAGATTGTCTCCATAACCTCAAAAGGGTGCTCAAAAGATGTGTGGAAACAAATTTGGTGTTGAATTGGGAGAAGTTCCATTTTATGGTACAAGAAGGGCAATAGTGTTGGGACATAGAGTGTCCAAAAAGGGGATTGAAGTAGACCATGCAAAGGTTGATGTGATTGAGAAGCTGCTACCACCTACTTCAGTGAAATGAGTGAGGAGTTTCCTTGGTCACGCCAGATTCTACCGGCGGTTCATCAAGGATTTTTAAAAATTGCTAACCTTTTATGTAAGCTGCTTGAAAAAGACCAGAACTTTGTGTTTTCTGATGCTTGTAGGTTGGCATTTGAGGAGCTGAAGAAGAAACTGGTAACTGCACCCATTATTGTTGCACCCGACTGGGAGCAACCTTTTGAACTAATGTGCGATGCCAGTGATTATGCGATAGGAGCAGTCTTGGGACAGCGCAAGGAGAAAATGATGCACCCCATCTATTATGCAAGTAGAACGCTTAGTGGGGCACATTTGAATTATAGAGTCACTGAAAAGGAAATGCTCGCTGTAGTGTTTGCCTTTGACAAATTCAGGTCATATTTGATTGGCTCAAAAGTTTTTTTTGTACTGACCATGCATCCATTAGGTACTTGATACCAAAGAAGGAGTCAAAGCCCCACCTGATTCGCTGGGTTATGTTGCTACAAGAGTTTGACCTTGAAATTCGTGACCGAAAGGGGACAAACAACCAAGTGCCAGACCACTTCTCGAGGTCGGAAGGAGCAGAAAAGAGAACGGAAATTGAAGATATCATTGAGACTTTCCCAGATGAGCAATTACTGGCGATGACAATGGAGGAGGCACCCTGGTATGCTGATATTTCTAACTACTTAGCATGTGGTATAATACCAAATGATTTCTCATCCATTCAAAAGAAAAAGTTTTTCCGGGATTGTCGTGATTATTATTGGGATTAACCCTTATTTTTCAAAATATGTGTTGATAACATGATCCGGCGGTGTATCCCCGAGCAAGATCAAACTTCTGTTTTGCAGGCCTGTCATGCTTCGCCTTACAGGGGACACTTTGGAGGAATCTGGATAGCAGCAAAGGTGTTAGAATCAGTCCTGTACTGGCCTACATTGTTCAAGGATGCGCATGCTTGGGTCAAAAGCTGTGATGAATGCCAAAAGACGGGAAACATATCCCGTCGTCATGAGATTCCAATGACCATGATTCAAGAGGTGGAAGTATTTGACTTGTGGGGGATCGACTTCATGGGGCCATTTGTCAGCTCTTATGGTAACAAGTACATACTGGTTGCCGTTGACTATGTCTCCAAGTGGGTCAAAGCAGTTGCTATCCCAATCAATGATGCAAGGGGGTAACCAATTTCTTAAAGCAAATCATCTTCACTCGTTTCAGTACCCCCTGGGCCATAATCAGTGATGGTGGCTCTCACTTTTGCAATAGAGCGTTCACACGCTTGTTGGAGAAGTATGGAGTTCGTCACAAGGTCGCCTCGCCGTATCACCCACAAACGAGCGGGCAGGTTGAAGTATCCAACAGGGAAATCAAAAGTGTCCTCTCAAAGACGGTGAATGCAACAAGAACTGATTGGGCCATGAAACTGGACGATGCACTGTGGGCATACCGCACAACCTTCAAAACTCCGATTAGTATGTCACCATACAAATTGGTGTTTGGTAAGGCTTGCCACCTTCCGTTTGAGCTCGAACATAAAGCACCGTGGGCACTAAGACAATTGAATTTGGACATGGAAATAGCGGGCACCAATAGAGTTAATGGGCTGCATGAGCTTGAGGAATTCTGGTTCTACGCATTCGAGAGTGCTCAATTATACAAAGAGAGGATGAAATTAATGCTTGACAAATATATCTCGGATTGGCACTTCCAACCCGATGAATTAGTGTTATTATACAACTCAAGACTGAGATTGTTCCCGGGTAAGTTGAAGTCCCGATGGTCAGGTCTGTTCAAAGTAGTGCAACCGTTCCCAAGTGGAGCTGTAGAGATTGAATCATAAGATGGGACGATTAAATTCACAGTGAATGGGCAGAGGTTGCAACATTACCTTGGTATGAGTGAAGAAAAAGGGGGTGTCGCGCCCCTTTTTTCCTTAGCGGAGGTCGGGTTCATGACATTTTAGCCGACTCCTTTTAAAGGAAGAGGGTTAAAAGGAAGAGTCGCCACCTAACGCTTTTTAAGGTGCGTTAGGGCACCTATAGTAGTTGACTCATGGGACTAGTTTACATTACCAGAGATTGGTTAAGGGCTTGAAATTATCCAAAGGGGAAGGTATTAGGCACCTCTCAGGATCCATAATTGTGGTTCCCGGTCAAACGGTTTTCGTGAATTTGGACAATAAGCAAATAACGAGTAAGGCTCACATAGAGGGGATTTCAAATAAGGGTTGAAGTTGTTAAAATTTGAAAGAAATTAAATAAAACATTTGAGAGAAGATGTCCTAGGTTTAAAACAATATGGATCACATCAATGCAATACCCGATAGACACTCCTCAGAGAGGGGCTACACGTGGTATTAGCACACCGGTCATCATATCCATATTCTACCCTTTCCGGCCTCGTGAAGGTATTTAAAACGTATGTTGGTCACGAACTCTATTTCGTGCTATGACCCGTTGCATCCTATCAGTCCTGGAGGAGGTTAGGACTACTATCCTAAAGGGAAGTACTAGGCTGAACCCCTAGGTTTAAAGGACAAAATTCTAAGCGACAAACAAGAACAATTTGGACTACAAATACGGGAAAACACATAAAGGAAAATATGAGGCTCAAATATTCCTCCACAAGTTATGCACATAATTGGAACGACTCAAACACAAATAAGGTCTTTTAACTTCAGAACCTAAGGCAGGATCTCTAGGCGAGTATGCAATAGCGAGGCAGTTTTATTACTGAATTTCAGAGGAAGGATTTTTACCAGCTTTGGACTATTGATTTTTACCTGTAATTAGCCAAACAGTACACAAAAAAGAGTAGGTATCCAGTTTTAACAAGTTTAATACCTAAGGCTTGCCTAGGCGTATTAAACTGCTTCAGTTATACGGTTTTAGTTTCCAATTTTAGAGAAATAGTCGTCAAGCAGGGATGAGTCTGTTTTAACCAGGATAAGAGGGGTTAAACTAATATGAATGAAATCCTAAAAGGCATGATATCTAAATACAAACAAGGTGCAGAATGATGCAAAACCTATACATGATGTTCTAAATGCATAAGCGTTTTCAGCATCAAAATCTATTTTAACGAGATCCATTAGTTAACACATTTGACTTAAAGCAGAACGTAGTAGTTTCACAGAAATCTGATTCTTTGTTAGATTGCTGAACCTAATACATAATTTTCTAGGCGTTTAGTGATGCAAGGTTTATTTAACATAGGATTTTGGCACAAGTAACATGCTTAAAATAACATCCTATGGGACATGATTTCTAATGCAAGATTGATGTTGGTTAACGTTATTATTTAGCCTAGCAAACATGATTTCTAGAGTGATGCAATTATGGCAGATGTTGAAGCAGTGAGATTGTAACACCCGTTTTTGTTATTATTCATCATATGAACATGATTTCTAAGTGGATATAAGTATGATGAGATGCTGAAATAAATAAACCTAAGTATCATGGTATCTAATGCATGAATGACATGTATTCCTAAGCATAGTGACTATTGCGCATACAGGAAAAGTAAACCTACAAGCATGTTTTCTACCCATATAGCATGCATATTCCCCACCCATTTTACTATCCAGCCCCCGAATCATTTTTACAATTAGTTATTACAGACCATCATTGCACGAATTACATAAGTAAATAGGAAAATTAAGAAGTTCCTGATGTTTTAGACTTCAATACTACACAATATTATAGGTTAATTGTGCAGTACCCAATTTTTGAGTGCTGTCTAATAAGAAGAACCTGGTTCTTCTTGAAGTACTATTTACTAATGTTTGCGGAATAATGAAGCAGTAATAGTAAAGACACATGGATTTTTACGTGGAAAACACCTGGCTCAAAAGGTGAAAAAACCACGACCTACTCCTCAGTAGGATTTGCTCAAACACTTCAATAAAAACACTGAGCCAAACGGACTTACAAAATAAACTCTTTTGTAATCCTAGGACTAACTCTAATCCTCTTTGTATCAACTAGCCTCTAGCTAATTTCTATAGAATTCAAGCTAACTCTAACTTGAAGAATTTGTTCCCATTACGATTGCTTCTAAGAAAGCTGAAAGATACAATATTAAAACTCCTACTACACATCAACTAGACTCAACACTCAGACGATGGAATTGTTTCTTCTAGTTGAACTGTAGCCTTTGCACAATACTTCTGCTTGCAAATATCCTGGGAACTTTGCTTTCAGAACCTAATTCAATTTGATCTTTGTGCGTAAAGAATTTCAGCAGTAATCCTTTGAATATTTATAGAGTCAGTTGTTGAGTTCAATTCTGCTTGTATAAATGAGTTCGAATGTAACTCAACTTCCTTCCTCTATTTTTGTCCTCGCTGAAATCAACTTCTGTCATCTCTATCAGTTTGCAATCTTTTCGTATTGGGAGACATCCTCTTAGTTCTTTGATACTCAACAATCACTGATATCTCCTAGCTTTGTACGATTCCTTTTCCAACTGCTTCGTTCAGATGTGTCTGCTCTGATGGACCTGGTTCAACTTGTCACTATTTGTCAATCTTCAAAACCTATTCAGTGACATGGGCCAACAAATTCCCCTTTTTTGATGATGACAAACTCTGTGCTTTTATCCTGTATACACTTTCAACACTTTGTATATTTATGAGCATTAATCATGAAGAACTAGGTTCATTAGGTTATAAATATCACTTTGTAAAATTTATTTGAACACAACACATCACATCTTCCCCATTTTGGCATCATCGAAAAGTTGCAAAATGATACTTACCAGTTATTAATTCTTACTCATGGCCAATTTTAGGCAACTGCAGGTGCAAACATGATTAATCAACACAAGAACCAATAATGTAAGCTAAATCATAAATAGAGACATTTTTAAAAATACCAAGCTTTCATTGATTAACAGTGATGATCTGCACCAAAAGAGATAAAAATCAAGAAAAGCCAACACATGAGCAAAACAGAATTAAAAAACTTAAACTAAAGACAACTAGACACTGTCCCGAACTGGGCACTTGATGGGTTAGGAGGGGGTAGCATTGGACATTCTTATGGCTGGGGTGGTGCAGATGAGGTTGAATTCTTGGTTTGTAGAAGGGACAACATTTAGTGTAAGACACCTTCGTTTTTCTCCTTCTCTTTGGCTAATTCAGCTTTGAGAGCATCATGCTCAGCTTCCACCTCACTTAAGCGAGACTGCAATCGAAGGATCTCCATATCCTTTAGCTCGCTTGCCTGCACCAGTGTGCAGACCTTGCTGTTGACTGGTTGCTTCCGAGATGAACCAGGTTCATCTGTCGGGGCACTGACAGTGTAATCACATGACAGCAAAGTGTCCTTCCCAAAGAAATTCTTTGTAGTAGCCATTTCAGCCTTCTTTGTTGGGACTCCAAAATGAGCCAGTACTGCAGTAAGGATGAAGCCATAAGGAATTGCATGGGCCTTGGTGACATTCACCACTCTATCCAAAAGATGGATGATAAAAGCAAGCTAATTTATCTGCTTGCCTCTGTACAGACACTCCATGCGTGTTAAATCCATGTAGTTGGCAATGTGTCTGCGTTCTTGTCTGGGCAGCAGAAATTTAATCACAAACTCAAAGACTTGTTTGTGTTCAGGATTCATCTCGCTTTTGTACACAACCCTGGGTTCAGGCTCCTCTTCATTGTCACAAAAGAATATGGTGATGTTGAGTGCTGAGACCATTCCATCCAAGCAAGGCCACCTCTGCCTTGTATAATTTTCATAGCCCTCAACATGAATATCTAGAAAAACCCCCAGTTATTGAGCATCAAAGGAGACTTCAACTACCCTGACCAATGAGGTAACCATGCCTCCAATCACAGTTGCATCCCCATGAACTCCACAACCTCATTTCTGACCAGCCTGCCTTCCATGCGAAGGACCATGTCCTTCCAGCCTTGCGCTGATAGAAAATCCAGTAAGTACCTTATACCTGGCTCCTCCAAATCCTTCAACAATTTTCCTTTCAAGATATCTCTCTTGCCAAACATGGCAACTCTGTCAGTTGACACTTCTCCAACCTTCTTCTCTTCATCTCCGCTTCACTCAGGATCATCATCCATCTCAACAATCTGAACTTTCTTCTTTGACTTTAACTTGGACCTTGTCCTTGTAGATGTACTCGCAGTGGTAGCAGACACATGTGCTGACTTCTTTGTGGAAGTCTTAGCCTTTTTGGGCTTGGGTGTCTTGATTACCATTGGATCCACCTCTTCTTCTTGTTGGACCAGGTCCAACACTTCTTCATCATCAGCAATAGCCTCAACAGGTTCCCCTACTTTCGCTTTCCCCTTCTCAGCCCTTTTTCTTTTGCTCTCTTGCAGAGCTTTTCCAGCTTCTCCTCCTCTTCTCGAACAATATTTCTTGTAGCTCGTACCCTTGGAACAGGTACACCAACAGACTCAGTAGTCTTCCTTTTCTTTGAAGAAACTGAGGCTTTAGACTTGGTGGACTTTGGAGTCCTCTTCTTGGGGTTGTATGAGTCCCCTAACTTCTTTAGTCTGTCAGCCAAAGTTTCTTCCCCAGAAGAAACATGTTCATCTATCTCCTTCATTAACTTCTCCAGCCCAGCAACAGCTTCCTCAACTACATTTGTTCCCCCTGTCACTATGACCTCTTCTTCAAGATTATCAAGAATGGGGCCACAAATTGCAAGCGTGGCACCATTCTCCCAGGATCCCCTCACACCTGCATCTCCCTCGTACTCAAGAATTTTCTCTTTCCCATTTTTTCGTTGCCTACTTGGCACCTCCACATCCACCACAGACCCCATCAACACAAATCGATTTTCAGAATTAAAGGTAGAGGTAACTTCAGTATTACCTTTCTCAGCATTGGTCGAACCAGGTGCATCGTCTTCATGTGCTGATTTGAACGAATCACTGGACGAATCTGGTTTGGGTTCTTCTTCAGCCTGTAATAATTCTTCCAAGAATTTTGCTCTTGAACCAGACGCCACAGATTTACATGCAAGAACCTTAACACGATGGCTTTGGGGGCTGGGGTAGGGTTTGGTGTGGGTTCAAGGGCATAGTGGTGTTCAAGGGTTTCAGGTGTTTAAGAGGTTTCAGAACTGTAGACCAGTGGAGAATCAGATTCATATACTCCTTCATCGTAGTCCCAATTTTGAGAATCAGATGAAGCAGACGACATGGTTTTGATTTTGTTAGAGAGAGAAGAAAATAAAGTCAACAGGAATGTGAGTTTGAGTGAGTTGAACAAAGTTCTACGATTGCTTTATTCACAATGGGTAATGATGGCCTATTTATAACTATTGGCTGGGGGGATTACAATGGAAGTGTATTAACACAAGTAGGATACTAATCAATTAAGGGCTGTCAGTGATTGGACATTGATTAGACCATTTCTTTCCCCCTAAAACTAGGCTAATTTAATGTGACGGAGCTTCTTGAAACTGGTTCATTATTTGGGTAAGTACGAGAATTTGAACTGAACCATAAATGGATAGAGTCCTGCTCATGTATGACTGTACTTGAATTAATACATGTATGGAGATGTGAACGTACCTTGTCAGTCATGTAAACCAGCATGGATGAACCAGGTTCATCCTATTAAAATTCTTTATTTTGCCTCAATTCACAAAAATAGAGAAACATCATTAGCAACTAGGGAATCATATTAATACATGGCAGGAGAGTATGGAAATAAAGACATAGTACTGAGTAGTGATTAATCTGATTAAGTACCTAATTAAAATTTTCTAGCCAAAAATTTTATTTTCCAGTTTTTTTCATTTTTGTTGTTTTTCAATTAAGTGATCTTAATCATCCCTAATTCAAGCATGTTTCTCTCATAATGCTCCCTACTCAATGCTTTGGTGAATATATCAGCAATTTGATGATCAGTAGCACAAAATTCGATTGAGGTCATTCCTTTTTCATAGTTATCCCTCAAGAAATGGTGCTTAACATCTATGTGCTTAGTTCTCTTGTGATGAACCGGGTTCTTAGTCATACTAATTGCAATAGTGTTATCACAGTAAATAGGAATGCATCCCACATCTATACCAAAGTCCAGGAGTTGTTGCTTAATCCATAGCAACTGGGCACAGCAAGAGGCTGCAGCCAAATATTCAGCCTCAACAGTAGACAAGGCTACTGGATTTTGTTTCTTGGTGGCCCAAAAGACAAGGCAGGAGCCCAAAAAGTGAGGCATGCCTGAAGTACTTTTCCTGTCAACCAGGAAACCTGCATAATCAACATCAGCATATCCTAGAAGGTCAAAATTACTACCTTTAGGATACCAAAGGCACAAATCAGTGGTGTCTTTCAGATATCTCAAATTTTTTTTTACTGCAGTGAGGTGAGACTCCTTTGGATTGGCTTTAAACCGAGCACATAGTCCCACACTGAACACAATATCAGGTCTACTTGCAGTAAGATAGAGTAGAGACCCAATCATTCCTCTATATGTCTTCTGATCAATGGATGAACCAGGTTCATCCACATCCAATTTTGTAGCTGTGGCTATTGGTGTGTCTATCTCCTTTGAATCCTCCATTTTGAATTTCTTGAGGAGTTCTTTCACATACTTCTGTTGATGAATCATTGTTCCATGTGGAGTTTGTTTAATTTGTAAACCTAAGAAGAAGGTCAACTTACCCATCATACTCATTTCAAACTCACTCCCCATTAATGTAGCAAATTCCTTGCTGAGCTTTTCAGTGGTTGCCCTAAATATGATGTCATCAATATATATTTGTACAATCAGAAGATCTTTTCCCTTTTCCTTTAGGAACAAAGTACTGTCTATTTTTCCTTGTTTGTACCCATGTTCCAGCAGGAATTTTGACAATCTCTCGTACTAAGCTCTAGGTGCTTGCTTGAGACCATAGAGAGCCTTGTCAAGTTTATATACATGATCAGGTGATTCTTTGCTTTCAAAACCAGGAGGCTGTTTTACAAATACCTCTTCCTTCAAATAGCCATTGAGAAAAGCACTCTTGACATCCATCTGATGCAAAGTGAATTCCATGTGTGCAGCAAATGCTATAAGAAGTCTGATTGCCTCCAATCTTGCCACAGGATCAAAGGTCTCATCATAATCAATTCCCTCTTCTGGGTTGTATCCTTGAACAACCAGTCTTGCCTTATTTCTTGTAACAGTTCCATCCTCATCGAGTTTGTTCCTGAAGACCTACTTGGTGCCAATTATTGATCTGTCCAGTGGCCTGGGTACCAAGTGCCATATTTGACTCCTCTCAAATTGTTTCAGCTCCTTTTGCATGGCAGTTACCCAACCAGCATCTTTCATGGCTTCAGCGATGTTCTTTGGTTCAATCAAGGATAAAAATGCATCAAACGCACACAGATTTTTCAAGAAAGATCTAGTTTTGATTCCAAATCTCAGGTCTGTTATGATGTTCTCAAGAGGGTGAGAACTCTGATATCTGTGTGGTTTGAGTACTAGTTGTTCATTTCTGGATTGTTCCATGTTGTCTTGTTGTTGTGGAACAGGATTAGGGCCAGTATTTTCATGGAGAGTTCCCCCTATCGAGTTGCTTTACCTGGTCCATCACCTGTTCCATCTGTCATAGGTGCTTCAATGTTGTCATTGCTCTTCACCAGTCCAAGCTCCGCATCTTCTGGTTCCTGTCTCTCAGATAAAGTGTTAGTTTCATCAAAGACAACATGTACACTTTCTTCTACACACATAGTTCTTTATTGTATATTTTATAAGCTTTGCTGTGTGTTGAATATCCCAAGAACACTCCCTCATCACTTCTGGGATCAAATTTTCTTAGTGAATCTTTGCCATTATTATGAACATAACACTTGCATCCAAAAGTCCTAAGATGGGATATGTTGGGCTTTCTCCCTTTAAGTAATTCATAGGGAGTTTTCTCTACCAGAGGTCTGGTCATGCATCTATTGATAATATAACATGCAGTGTTAATTGCTTCTGCCCAGAAGCTGTGAGGTAGTTTGCTTGATAGAAGCATGGTTCTTGCCATGTCTTCAAGAGTTCTGTTTTTCCTTTCAACAACCCCATTTTGCTGTGGGGTTCTAGGAGCAGAAAAATTGTGATTCACACCATGTTCATCACAGAACTCAGTAAACTTAGCATTCTCAAACTCAGTACCATGGTCAGATCTAATGGATGCTAGTTGATGTCCTAATTGATTCTGAATATTATTGACAAATGAGGTGAACATATCAAATGTTTCATCCTTAGATGCCAAGAATAAGGTCCAAGTGAACCTTGAGAAATCATCTACTAGCACCATCACATATCTCTTCCCACCTCTGCTTAGAGTTCTCATAGGACCACACAGATCCATATGAACCAGTTCCAACGTCCTGTGGTACTGGCCATTTTCTTACTTTTGGTGTTTGTTAAGTTGATTCAGACTTGCATGACCAAGTCTTTTGTGCCACAGGAGGGGATCACTGTCCAACACACTAAGGCAAGTGAGTTCATTGTCAGACAGTGTGGACAAGTCAATGACATAGATATTGTTCATTCTCTTTCCCTGCAAAACAATCTTGTCAGTAAGCAGGTTGATCACAAAACATTTTGTGAAGTAAAAGTGACAAGGTTACCTCTGTCACACAGTTGTGACACACTGATTAGGCTATATTTCAAGCCATCTATCAGATACACATGTTCAATTGAACGTGTGTCATCTTTACCTACCTTGCCGACCCCTATTATTTCACCTTTCTTTCCGTTTCCAAAGGAGACATTTCCTCCTTTGAGGTTTTCAAGCGAAATGAACCATTCCTTGTTCCCTGTCATGTGCTTAGAGAAGCCACTATCCAAAAACCAAAATTGGCTGCTTCCCTTCACTTGTACCTTCAAAAGAAAATCAGGGGTTAGTTTTAAGAACCCAAACTAGTTTGGGTTCTTTTCTATGAGAGAATGGATGAATCAGATTTTTTCTGGCCCAGTCTGGTAGCCAGGGTTTCTTTTTAATGAATCTCTCATTTTTCTAACTGGCCTTCTCTTTTACAGCACACTCATATTTATAGTGGCCAGTCTTCCCGAAATGGGTGCAAATTTTATTTTCAGGGAGAGTGATATACTTGCTTTTGGGATTCCACTTAGGCAATTGACTCTCAAACCCAAACCCTCTCCTGTTGCTACTATGATTCTCCTGGAGCCAAGTTAATGCATCAGAAGACTTATTCCATTTACGAGTTCTTTCAAAGTCATGTTTAACTTTGCCTAGTTCTTCTTTAAGAGATCTTATTTGCTCATCCTTGGCATACATTTGATCTTTTAGTTTAACTAAGTCTTCTTCTAACTTAGCATGAGAGTGATCAACTACATTTTTACCGGATCCTAGTCTTAACTTTAAGTTTTCAGATTTTAGTTCTAGAATCTCAGTTTTGAGTGGATGAACCTGGTTCATCAAGACAATGGTTTTCTTTTCAGATTCACTGACTCTTGTTTCCAGGTCCATGCATTTTGCTTTTAACATTGCACACTCTTTAGATAGTTGATCCTTCTCTTTAGTTGTTTACTGAGAATCATCTATAAAGTCAAGTAGCAACTCAGAGAGTTTCTCCTTAGATAAAAACATTATTTTAGTTTTAAGTTGTGAGACACTTACCTCTGGTTCTTCATAAGTCTCCTTATCAGATTCTCCAATTGCCATAAGAGCATGATCTTCTGTCTCACCATCTTCTGATTCTTCATCTGAACTTCCCCCCCAAGCAGCAACCATAGCCTTTGTAGTGGTTTTCTTGGGTTGGACCAGTTCCCTCTTCCTATTCTTTCTTTCATATCTCTCCTTCCCCCATTCTACTTCCCACTGGGGGCAGTTCTTGATGAGATGATCAGTTTTTCCACACTTGTAGCATCCCTCATTAGCTTGCCTTTCTGGAGCCTTTGCCTTGTTGAAGTTTCCTCCCCTAGAGATGCCTTTCTTCCTCATGAGAAAGTTTCTGAATTCTTTGGTGATCATGGCCATCTCATCATCCTCCAGATCTGCTCCCTCTGTGATCCTTAATGCTAGACTTCTTTCCTTCTTTGGTGCATCCATTTTCATGGTTTGCCTTCTGAGTTCATAAGCAGTAAGGTTGCCAATCAACTCATCTAGTCTAAGGGTTGCCATGTTTTTGGATTCCTGGGTGGCAGTTATCTTGCTTTCCCAGGAGATAGGCAGTACCCTTGTCAGAATCTTCTCCACCTTGTCTTCTTCAACAATGATTCTTCCAAGAGGCTTGAGTTCATTTGTCAAGGTGGTGAACCTTGTGTACATCTCCTGAATGGTTTCTCCTTCTTTCATAGTGAAGTTTTCATACTGAGAGTATAGCAATGTACCTCTAGACCTCTTCACTTGAGCTGTTCCTTCATGAGCTACTTGTAGAGTATCCCAGATTTCCTTGGCAGTGGTGCATCTTTGGATTCTACTGTATTCATCTGGGCCTAGTCCACACACTAGCCACTTCTTGGCCTTGTCATTATTCTCCCATTTCTTCAGATCCTTAACTATGCAGTCAGCCCTAGTCTTAGGCACATCTACACCTTCAGTAGTTTTCTTCATTGTTGCAAGTGGTCCATCAGTGACTATGTCCCAGAGTTCATAGTCCTCTCCAATATGGTGATCCTTCATTCTATTCTTCCACCAAGAATAGTACTGTCCATTGAAGAGTGGTGGCCTTGCAGTTGATTGACCTTCCCAGTTCCCAGGTGGTGCACTCATCTTGATCTTTTCCTAGGTGTTAGCCTCTTCAAGGATAACCTGCTCTGATACCAATTGATGTTTTAGACTTCAATACTACACAATATTATAAGTTAATTGTGCAGTACCCAATTTTCGAGTGCTGTCTAATAAGAAGAACCCGGTTCTTCTTGAAGTACTACTTACTACTGTTTGTGGAATAATGAAGCAGTAATAGTAAAGACACAGGGATTTTTACATGGAAAAAACCTGGCTCAAAAGGTGAAAACACTACGACCTACTCCTCAGTAGGATTTTCTCATACACTTCACTAAAAACACTGAGCCAAACGGACTTACAAAATAAACTCTTTTGTAATCCTAGGACTAACTCTAATCCTCTTTGTATCAACTAGCCTCTAGCTAATTTCTACAGAATTCAAGCTAACTCTAACTTGAACAATTTGTACCTATTACAATTGCTTCTAAGAAAGCTGAAAGATACAATATTAAAACTCCTACCACACATCAACTAGATTCAACACTCAGACGATGGAACTATTTCTTCTAGTTGAACTGTAGCCTTTGCACAATACTTCTGCTTGCAAATATCCTGGGAACTTTGCTTTCAGAACTTGATTCAATTTGATCTTTGTGCGTAAAGAATTTCAGTAGTAATCCTTTGAATATTTATAGAGTCAGTTGTTGAGTTCAATTTTGCTTGTGTAAATGAGTTCGAATGTAACTCAACTTCCTTCCTGTTTTTCTTTCCTAGCTGAAATCAACTTCTGTCATCTCTATCAGTTTGCAATCTTTTCATATTGGGAGACATCCTCTTAGTTTTTTTATACTCAACAATCACTGATATCTCCTAGCTTTGTACGATTCCTTTGCCAACCGCTTCGTTCAGATGTGTCTGCTCTGATGGACCTGTTCAACTGCTCACTATTTGTCAATCTTCAAAACCCATTCAGTGACATGGGCCAACAGTTACACTATAGGGAGCCTACCAATAGGCCCAAGTCTCCAGATCCTTAATGCCATATGCCTTGACCTTTCATAACCCCGGTGTGTCAGAGTTCCTAAGGACCTCAGAGGATACCACGCAGTGCTCACACCTAGGTACCCTAGCCAGGAATGAGTTAGTGCAGTGTGGGAATGCCAGTCTTGTGTGTCAGAGTTCATTGGGTACTCAAATGGTCCCCAAACCGGTGCTCACACGAAGGGGGATGAACTTAGGAAACTAAGAGTAGTGGGATGTGCTCATAATTCAGGGAGTTTAAGAAAAACAGTGTTTGAAAAGAATAAATCTCAGTAAAGATCAGCCTTTTCAGATTAAGGATTTAATTGTTGAAAACAGTTTACAACTCAAAACAAATAAAGTCAGCATCACATAGGGGACCCAAGGTGGTCCAGCAAACACAAACAAGGGTGAGAGGTTTGAGGGACAAATACACAGCCTGTGAAACATGCAGCCTTACACATACACATAATCAAGAGGGTTTTTCTAAGGGTTCAGGGATATGACTAAGGGTCAAACATATCAACCAAACAACTAGCATCATGACTGAATTAACATATTAGACATAGGCATGGAAGTGCATATAAAGAACAGGGGGCTGAGTGTAGAGAGACACATTGAGCATGCAAAGTAAAGTGACAGTAGACATGTGAAAGTGAGATTCATAATTCTAAGTGCATGTTGAACTGCAGAAACACAAGTATAAACATATCAGAAATACCAAGAACTGAACTATGAATAAAAACATATTGGTTTGGATGACTGAAGCTTAAATCAGGACATACCAGTTTGATGAAGAAAGCAGTAATACAAGCAAGGACAAGAGATGCACAGTAGTCAGCCTTGGCTTACAGCCGGCTCACTCAGAGTATTAGCAAGTAGCACAGAAGAGATAGTGAAAATGGTATGAAACTCTTATGAAAGAGAAGTGCACAGATCAGTGTTTGTCTATGTTTGTGTGTGTAAGAGAGTTCTTGAACAGTGTATTGTTCTTTCATACTAAGAAGAGAGTAGAGGTATTTATAGTTTAAAAACAGGCAGAAGAATAAGGTAAGAAGTACTAATTTAACATAGTTATGAAAATAATGTCAATCAGAATTAATCAATGCCCGGACTCCCTTTAATTAAGGAGTCAGGATTCAAACGGATACAAGTTGTAATAAATAAGGAAAAAGATCAATTACAAGACTGACTTTACCATATTAAAGCATGTGGCATGTAATAAGGCTGAATACAGAATACTTTAAGTAAGGAAAGTATATGTCAAATATTTGAAAGCATATTTAGGCACATAAATATGGTAGAATGCAATTTTAGTTCTGAAAATCAGTCAAAGAATCACGGATGAGACTGAAAATCACAGGGGATTAGTGCTAACTAAAGAAAGGATCTCACATGTAAGGAAGTAATTCAAAGTCAGTAAAAAGTTCTAAGGAAAATACATATGAGTTACAGCTTTGAGAAAAGATATCACAGCTCTGAGGGAAATCAATAGAATCAATAGAAAAATACTATGTAAGGGTCGATACAACAAGTAATCAAGTCTGTTAAACAATGAATATCACAAAAATAAGAGAAACCCTAGGCAAGTAGTAGAGAAAAGTAGAAGATTGAAAACCCTAAGTAAGAATCACGCAAGTTCAGCGACAAAGTAGTAATATTGAACATGATAGAAACACAGAGAACCTAATCATAAACCCCAATAGGCAACAACAGGATAAAAATCACATAGAAGCTTAAGCAATCATGAGAAATAAGAGTTTGTGCATTTAAACAAGCATATCAGTCACAGAAGGACTCAGAATTTAGGGAAAAACTAGGGTTTTCAGTAAAGTAAGCTAAAATGAATGAAAAAGTTTGAATAAATCGTTGAATAATAGAAAGAATAATAGAATGACATTAAAACAGAAGCAAAAAATCATTTTTAAAAGGGGGTTATGTGTAACGATCTGACCGGTCGTTTTGTGTATTAGGACCTCGTTCTCCTAAATGAAACTTCCCATAGCGGCTTCTCATGATTTATGAATTGCGGGGATGGGTGGTTCGGGATTTGGAAGTGTTTAGAGTGCTATAGGAACACTTGGTTCCTTAAGGTTGGCCTTTTTGGCCAAGTTTGACTTCGGTCAACATTTTGAGCAAATGACCTCGGAATCGAGTTCTGACAGCTCCAGTAGCTTCGTATGATGATTTCAAACTTGGGCGTGTGTTCGGAACGGGTTTTAGATGACCCAGGAGCATTTTTGCGCCCAATATGGGAATCAGGACTTCCTTAAGTTTGAAATTTGGCTTGGAACGTGATTTTGTGTTATCGAGGTCCGAACGGATTTTCGAGACCGGGAACAGTTCCATTATGTCATTTATGACTTGCCTGCAAAATTTGAATTCATTCCGAGTAGTATAGGTCGGTCCGGTGCATCGTTATAGAAATCAAGAACTTGAAGTTCTTAAGTTTGATTCAATTTGGTTTTGGGGTCAAATTCGTAGTTTTGTTATTGTTTTTCACGTTCCGAAAATTCGAGCGAGTCCGTATCATGAATACAGACTTTCCAGTTCCTTTGGACGGGCTCCCGAGGGGCTCGGGTGAGTTTTGGACCCCCGGAAGCTAAATTCAAGAAACCAGAAATTTCTCTATCTAGTTTCCTTCTTCGCGATTGCGGAAGGGGGGCCGCGTTCGCGAAGAAGGAGTTGGGCTGGGCGGATGAATGCTCTATGCGTTCGCAAAGCCCCCTCCGCAATCGCAATGTGTTGGGTTCCTGACCTTCGCGATCGCACCCTCCTCTCCGCGTTCGCGATGTGTTGGATCCCTGACCTTCACGATCGCACATTGGTCTCCGCGTTCGCATAGTGGTAGGATAGGACCAAGCCTGTTTACTCTTCGCATTCACATGTTATCCACTGCGTTCGCGGAGGTATAGCCGGCTAGCCTTCGCGATCGTGGGCCCCTTACTGCGTTCGCATAGAAGGGCCTTAGGGGCCTGGGCCATTGGCCTTTGCGATCGCAGGCCCCCTGTCACGATCGCGATGAAGGGGCAGCTGGGCAGTTCATTTTCTGTAAAATATGGGATTTCACCCACTTCTTCAAGAATGTTGAATTATTGAATAAATAAGATAATTTTCCTACTTTGAGCATGAATTGATGTAATTGTACCATGTTTGGCTAGTTGCGAGTCCTCGGGTGTAGAGTTCGGAGTTTCGGGCGCATCCTTGGTCTGAGGGGTAGAATCGTCACGAGGTGAGTCTCCTTTTGTAACCTTGTAAGAGGGAATTGTCCCCATAGGTGATTTATATGCTATGTGTAATTGTTTTGGGGGCTATGTGCGTACAAAGTGACAAGAGTCCGTACGTAGCGACTATTATTGTTAAGTCCGGGTAGTTAGGCCCACAACATGCCTTATATTCTTCCTTGAAATGACATATGTGTTATAAACTCATGTTATGCTTAGCATTGTTTCTCTGAGATTTTATTGATTTGGATAATTGGAAGGAAACCATTATGGGAAGTAAGTTTTAATGATATTGTATGTGCTTGTGACCGCTTCGCAATTTATATTCTGCGAGCGGAGTGTGAATTTCCCCCACTCTCATGGGAGCGGGCCGTATGCCACGGCGGATTTTAAAGGTGCACTTGTGGTAAGGGATGTTCGATCCTCGGCAGTGCACAGAGATGGGATTTGTACTATAGTAAGAATGCACTTATGGGATGGGCCGTTCGATCCTCGGAAGTGCATAGATATTATACTTCTAACTTTGGCCGGTTGTCTTATCCTTGTGTGCACATGACTCTTTGGTACTATTTCATTGATATTGGCTTGACAGATACTTGGGAAAAAGGAAAGTGTACATTGTTGCTTAATTTCAATAGTTAGCTGGATTTCTGTACTTGATACGTATTTGCTGCTCACTGCCTACTGTTTTTTGTTATATCTTGATATATATATATATATATATATATATATATATATATATTATGTTAACGGACCTTAGTGAATGTCAAGTCGACCTCTCGTCACTACTTCTTCGAGATTAGACGGGATACTCACTGGGTACATATTTATTTATGTACTCATGTTGTACTTCTGTACTTAACTATCTGGTTCTGAGGCTGGTGCATCTGGTAATCAGACCGGAGCTAGATATTGGCCGTAGCGTGCCTGACTTCACGGTGAGCTGCTTCTCCTGACGATCCTCACCAGCGCCTTGGAGTTTTCTTTTGCTTATTTCCCGTCTACTTATTTCAGACAATGGGATTGTATATATATTTTGTCTCTACTGTATATTCAGTTAGACTGCCCGTGATACACGTGACACTAGTTCCTGGCACACACGTAGTGGTTATTTTTTGGATTTTGGGCTGCACATATATACACATGCTCGTATATCAGCTCACGCTTCTTTATGGATATTTTATCTACAACTGGGTTATTATCTTTCAATGTCATGTTATAACTTGTTAAATTCGACAAATGGTGAACTATTTAATTAAATAAAAGGGAACACTTAGTGAGATTTATGTTGGTTTGCCTAACCCCGTTGTTGGGCGCCATCACGACCTGAGTTAGGATTTTGGGTCGTGACATTATAAAACCCTAGTTTTGAAGTAAAAAATCTTTTAAAGTAGAAGGGGTTTTCAGAGAAAAACATGTAAAGAAGCTTCGCAATATTGTAGATCTAAGGCAGATCTGGAAGAAATCGAAAAGACATCAAGAGCTAGGGTTTCGTGGAACCCAGAGAAATAAGAAAAACCTCGAAGATGTTGTCGGCTTTAGTCGGAAAGGTCGTAGCTCTTACTCAGACGGCTGGGGATGGACAGAAAGTGGCATGAGGGACCATGAGAGGTGAGTGAACCGCTCCAGGTTCGCCTGAGGGCTTTAAGGTATCACTAGACCGGTGCAAGGTGGACAAATAACCAGGAGATGATGAGGAGTCATGGTTTCCGGTGAGAGAACCAGCCGGAGAAGATGAACGGGCTTCATCGGAGGAGAGAAGCCAGGGGAAGGTTCTAGAGAGAACCAGAGAGAGATAGAGAGAGAATGAGAGGTGAGAAATGAGGGGTCGGTCAGGGGGTAATTGGGGTTTAATTATGGTAAGGGGTATCTGGGCCGTTGATCTAATTTGATCAACGGCTCAGATTGAATTGGAGCTAGGCCGGGTATGGAGTTTGTTTGGGCTGGGTTAGTTATGGGTTAAAGGGTCAGGTGGGGTTGGGTTTTAAAAATGGCTAAGTTTTAAATAAAAATGTGGCTAAACGTTAAATACCCAATTAAATAAGATAATTAATTAATAAAATAGCTAATAATTATGTAAAATGCGATTAAGACTAAATTAATGAAATTAAGGTGATAAATTAATATAAAAAATATAAAATGATCAGTTATTGATTTTAAAAGGGTATAAATGTACATTTGTGCTATTATTGCAAATATTGCTGAAATTAGCTAAATAATGCCAATATTGGCTAATTTGTGTAATAGTTAAATCCTAATGGAATTAAATAGGATTATTAATAATATATTGAGCAAGAAAATATTGTGGAATTATTTATAACATCATTTATTAATAATTATGGAATATAAAATATTAAATAGACAGGAAAATAATTTGATAAAAATGCGAAAAATTATGGGAAAATACCTATTACTATAAAGAGTGATTTTGAAGGTATATATGCAAGTTTGAAAAATAATTTGAGGAAAAATTGGGTATCAACAGGGGGCGGTGTGGTTATAACTCAGGCGGAGCCCTAATTAACAACTGAGGAGTGATAGCAAGAGCTTGCATCGTTCCGTGAAGATAAATCAAGCGCTTCATGGGAGGAAACCCATTGATTGTTGTATTCGTCGTGTCGCGACGTTAAATCAAGCGCTGCATGGGAGGAAACCCATCATTTTCGTTTGTTTTCTCTTTTGTGTGTGTTGTAATTGATTTACATGCGATGAACACATTATCGAGTGTGCAGGGTGATGATAGGCTATAATTGCGTATTTCAGTCGCTTATTACACTCTAATTTACTGCACTTTAATTGAGTTTGAGCTTTAATCGCTAGTGTTTTGCACTAATTGTGTTTATGCCTTGTAGGAGTGATTCCGAGCTATATAAATGTTATGGAATGAATTCAAGTGATTTGGAGCTTTTAAGTCTGAGTAAAAGCCCAATAAATTAAGCTGGAATCGTGTACGGGGTCAAATTTGATAGTTAAGAACAAACGAAGACTCGAATAGGCATATTGCATGTTGTCTAGTACAATAGACATAAACTTTTGCTCCGAACTTCATTTGGGCTATATAATATATGGTTGGAAATCTAACTCAAAGGGCTACAACTTTCATATTTTACGTTTTACCAAATTCCGAACAGAACAGGGTGAAAAACGCGGTCGAAACCGCAACCGCGGAACTGGACGTAGGCAGAATCAGAGCACTGGTAAATGACCACGCCCGCGCCGCGTTTGGCTGCGGCCGCGAGCGTCCAGGCTTAAAAAATAGTCCTTTTTGGCTTGGGAGAAGGTATACTTGTTTGGGCCCGACCCTACTTGTATATATACATGGAAAAACGGTATTTTGGAGGGATTGGACATATTTTGGACACAAATTCGACCTAAAGAGGCAGAGACACAATAGGAGCAAGGCGGTGAATTCTTCTATAAGTTTTTCCTTCCTCTTCCTTTTTTCCATTGTTGGTTATGACTTTTAGTATTGTATTTTTACATACTATTATGAATAGCTAAGTTGTTATCTAGGGTTTTGATTGAACCTTTTGTAAGATAAATTCTTGTTATGTTTTTATATTATTTTGGCAAAGTTTAATCTCTATTAGTTCAACTACGTTCTTCTTGTAGTTAATTGAAAGGATCCTCAATTAGATGTGCCTATTTAGTATGTATCTACTCGAGAGAGAGTGCATATTTAGGTAATTGTTGAAAAACATCACTCCCAAAGTATAGGAGAGATCCATAACCGAGGGTTTAAAGGTTGGATTAGAGATAATGATACCTTGGGTGCAATCTAAAGTGAACTGTAATAAAAGTTAGCTAGCGTAGCTCGAGAGAGTGCGTCTAGTAGATTATTGTAATTACTCGAGAGAGATTTACAGTAGCATGAGTGTTCATGATTGATAGAGAATACTTAGGCGACATTATAGAAGACATAGTGGGAAGGATTCCGACAATTGGGGAAATCATAACTCTACTCCTCCTTAATCTTTTCTCCAACCCGTAGTATCTTTAGTGTTAATTTACTATTTTAATTTGTTAGTTAATTAGATATAAGAATCTTAATATTTAAAACGTAGGAATTGTTCGAACGTGTCTTCTTAGAAATATTGAACAACTGTAGCTAAGTCTTAGTTCTCTGTGGGATCCGACTCCGGACTTGTAAACCGGATTATATTTGCAACGACCGCTTAGTCCTTTTTATAAGGCATAGTTGGGCGTGATCAAATTTTAGCGCCGTTGCCGGGGAATTAACGGTGTAGCTGTAGGTGTACATATTTCTAAGTTTCAAGTTTGAATTTTTATTTTCAGTATTTGATTTTTTTCTCTTAATTTTAGTTGTTAATTTTAAAAAGAGAAAAAAAACATGGCATCATGGAATTATGATAGTTTGGATGTTGGTAATTCAACTTTTTATCCTCGTTATGCATATTGTGGAGGAAACCACCCGGGGCAAAACTATCAAAATATTTCCGAGAACGAGTTATGTGCACCAACTCAATCTTATATGTGGAATGTGTGAGATATGTGTGGTGGTCAAGATGGTCACTTTCATGGTTGTGCTTATATTCCCTATCTTCCCCCAACCCCTTACTTTGATGGTTCTTCTTTTTCTTGTGAAGTTAATAGGACCAACGAACCCAGGGATGATGGCGTGAAAAAGATCGAGAATATGTTAAAGTGCCTTCTGGAACAAAATAATGAGAAACAATTGCAGATAGAAAGGCAAGAGGCAACTATTCGCAAGTTGGAGGCTCAATTGAGTCAAGTGGTTGGAGTTGTTAATGCTCAACAAGCCAATATTGGGGATAGTAGCCAAGAAGAGCGTGAGTTTGAGGTGTTAATTGAGGAGGTCATAGTAGAACATCAACAACCTAGCCAACTACAATTTGAGGATGTCGATGTTGAAGAAGTGAGACTAGAATCAGCCAAGGACTTTGAGGATATAAATTTTGTTGACTCTAGTATCATTGATGTTGAGGATGTTAAAAGTACTGAAGTTCATGTGTTTGAGCGCATTGGTCCTCACTCCAAACATTTTTCCACATTGGGCTTGGATGATGATATGGAAATAGCGTCATCCGAGCCGCATTGAGGAGTCAAGGAATGAAGAACAAGGTGCCTACGTCCTGGAATTTTTCTCGCCAGAAAGACAGGACTATATACCTCATCTAAAAGCGTTGCTTGGTACAATTAGATTTGTTCCACCACCCTTGGGGCATAACCGACAACTTGAAGCCAAATTGGGGTCTCAATTCATAAGTTCAAGGTGGAGGCAAAAGGCGATTTACGTCGTGCCGCGACGTTAAATCAAGCGCTTGTTGGGAGGCAACCCAACTTTATTTTTTTTATTTTTAATTTAGTTTATTTATTTATTTATTTTATTATTATATTTTTCTTGTATTGTCGATTTTTAATTTTTAGGAGCATGGAACTCGAAGCCATTGGAAGGATGCAATAGTAAACCATTGGTTGGAACCAAGTGTGAGGTACCCGCACGGAGGACCGGGCCTGGAAGAAGTCTTAGTACCCCATGAGATGCTACTGCTTTAGCCTTTGGCCTACCAGGGAGTTTCTTTTACCCTCTTATAGTTATGATGTGCATTGGGGACAATGCATAATTTTAAGTGTGGGGTGAGGAGATTGTTTGTGTTACTTTCTATGCTATTTTAATTGTGTTAGTTTAACTAAGTTATTTTTAAAAAAAATAGAAAAGATTGGACTTTTCCCCACGATGGATCTATTAGACAACTTTATTGAGGGAGTCTAAAGAAAAAAAAAAGATTTTCTTTTGTTAGGTAGTGTAGCGATTCCCCCTTGGGTTTTCTTTGTGTCGCGGTTCCTTTCCAAGGGTTTTGTTTGAACCGGGTGTAGTTAGTTTTATTTATTTTTTTAGGAAGAGGAGCCATTGTGTTGTGTTTTGAATTGAAGCTATATCTCTTGACTTTGTTATGCCTTGAGAATAGTGAGTACTTTGGTTGTGACACTTAGGCTCAGTTTTTTACTCTTGTCTAAGTACCTTAAATTGAATGATTTTAAATTTGCTTAACTGCTTTGACTAGAGTGTTTTGATGAATCCAATCCTGAGTGAGTTAAGTACCATGTGTGTGTGAGGTTTGTGTGTTATTCTATGCATTGCATTTGATGTCTAGAACTTTCCCTGTGTGTTTGCAAAGCGAAATAGTAGTTTTGTTCAGTCTTGGAAGTGATATAGGCGTTTCTTTGTTGAGCCAGCTACGTATATTTCACCCGCCTAATTGTTATGTATCGTATTAACCCCTTTGAGCTTGTAATCCCTGTATCTTTGGAAACCACATTACAAGCCTTACCCATTTGTTTGAATTAACCATCTATTTGAACCTTCTTACATCTCATGAGCACTTGAATTGTTATGAACTGTGTAAAAGTTAAAGTGTGGGGTGGTTGGTTTGGCTTTTGAGTGGAACTAATGAAATAAGGAGAAAGGCGCACTGTGTTGATAAAGTAAGAGCCACTTAAAAAAAATAGTTGTATTGTTGTGAAAAATTAAATTCCTTGATAAGTGGTGACTCTTGATGTAATTGTGCTTAAAGAAGTATGGGGTAATAACATTGATGTGAATATGGAGTTTGGTTTGATATAAGTATGTGGTTTGAATTTAAAGTATATGTATCAAAGTTATTAGGGAGGTGTAGTCACTCGTATATCTAAATGTATCCTACCTGTCTTGCAGCCTACATTACAACCAAATAAAGTCCTACTTGATCCTAGACTGAATGATCTCGATTAGTAGAGTAGTACACTACGGGCAAGCCTATGGTGCATCTTTTGTATCATATGAATGTTATTTCTGAGAGTGAGTGAATTCTTTCTATCTTGAGTTCCTAAGTGTTCTTAAATTTTACTGGGTGGAACTACTCTCTTTTGTTGTGTGAGGGCACTTGATTCATGAAGGAAAGGTAATATCAGTGACCTATATGTTAGAGTAAGTGGGTGAGTTTTAAATAATATGTGGTACTTGTGAGTCAAATCTTGAGGTGAAGATGTTACACTCTTGTGCTTAGTCTATTTTAGATATTCTTGGTGTGATGAGTTAGGAGAATTGCATAAAAAGGTCGTGTCTATATAAAGTGCAGTTTGATTGCTCGAGGACGAGCAATGGATTAAGTGTGGGGTGTTGATGATAGGTTATAATTGCGTATTTTAGTTGCTTATTACACTCTAATTTACTGCACTTTAATTGAGTTTGAGCTTTAATCGCTAGTATTTTGCACTAATTGTGTGTTTTATGCCTTGTATGAGTGATTCCGATCTATATGGATGTTATGAAATGAATTCAAGTGATTTGGAGCTTTGAAGTCTGAGTAAAATCCCAAGAAATTAAGCCGGAATCGTGTTCGGGGTCAAATTTGATAGTTAAGAATAAACGAAGACTCGAATAGGCATATTATTAACTGTCTAGTAAAATAGATATAACGTTTTGATCCGAACTCCATTTGGGCTATATAATATATGGTTGGAAAGATAACTCAAAGGGCTACATCTTTCATGTTTAAGTGTTTCCAAATTCTGAACGGAACATGGTAAAAACGCGGTCGAAACCGCGACTGCGAAACTGGACGCGGGAAGAATCATAGCACTGGTAAATGACCGCGCACGCGCCGCGTTTCGCCGCTGCCACGAGCGTCCAGGCTAAAAACAACAGTCCTTTTTGGCGTGGGAGAAGGTATACTTGTTTGCGTCCGACCCTACTTGGTATATATACATGGAAAACGGTATTTTGGAGGGATTGGACATATTTTGGACACAAATTTGACCTAAGGAGGCAAAGACACAATATGAGCAAGGTGGGGCATTCTTCTACAAGTTTTCCTTCCACTTCCTATTTTTCATTGTTGGTTATGACTTTTAGTATTGTATTTTTACATACTATTATGAATAGCTAAGTTGTTATCTAGAGTTTTGATTGAACCTTTTGTAGGATAAATTTTTGTTATGTTTTTATATAATTTTGCCAAAGTTTAATCTTTATTTGTTCAACTACGTTCTTGTTGTAGTTAATTGAAAGGATCATGTTGACTCAAGTCACTGCATGGTTTTGAAGATTGACAAATGTCTACCCAGTTGAACCAGGTCCATCGGAGCACACATACTTGAACTGACTCATTGGCACATGAACCGTCTATGTACAGGAGATAAATGTGATTGTGAATATCCATGAACCAAGAGAATGTCTCCCAATGCGAAAATGTTGCAAATTTATAAGAGGATAGAGTTCGAATTCAGCAAGGACATAAACAAAGGGAAGAAGTTGAGATAAACACAAACTCTTCCACCAAGGAAGAGTTGTATTTGAATTGAACAACATATCTCAACGACTGACTCTATAAAGAGTTGAAGCATTCCTGCTGGAATTCTTTACACACAAGGACTGAAGTTAATCAATAATTGAAAGCAAAATTCCCTGAGAAATTTTGCAAACAGAATCCTTGTGCGACACAAAGTCTACTGACCATCTAGAAGAACTAGTTCCATCAGTTTGTCATTGAGTCTAGTTGGTTGTAGTAGGTGATTTAATATTGTATCTTTTCAGCTTTATTAGAAGCAATTGTAATAGGTACACATTGTTCAAGTTAGAGTTAACTTGAAGCTTGTCGCGATTAGCTTGAAGCTAGTTTGATACAAAGGGATTAGAGTTAGTCCTAGGTTTACAAAAGAGTTTATTTTGTAAATGATGTTTGGCTCATAGTTGTAGTGAAGAGTTTGAGAAAATCCTACGGAGTAGTAGATCGTGGTTTTTCACCTTTTGAGCCAAGTGTTTTCCACGTAAAAATCTCCGTGTTTTTACTTTACTGCATTTATTATTCCGCAACAGTAGAAGTTGGAACANCTTTTGTGTGGTATTGAAGTATAAAATATCAGATCCTTAATTATATGTGCCTATTTAGTGTGTATCTACTCGAGAGAGAGTGCATATTTAGGTAATTGTTGAACAACATCACTCCCAAAGTATACGAGAGATCCATAACCGAGGGTTTAAAGGTTGGATTAGAGATAACGATACCTTGGGTGCAATCTAAAGTGAACTGTAATACAAGTTAGCTAACGTAGCTCGAGAGAGTGCGTCTAGTAGATTATTGTAATTACTCCAGAGAGATTTACAGTAGCATGAGAGTTCATG
Source organism: Nicotiana undulata (assembly GCA_005239495.1). Lineage (NCBI taxonomy): Eukaryota > Viridiplantae > Streptophyta > Magnoliopsida > Solanales > Solanaceae > Nicotiana > Nicotiana undulata. The sequence continues at coordinate 54,502 of ML258034.1, read as the reverse complement.
ATTGATAGAGAATACTTAGGCGAAATTATAGAAGACATAGTGGGAAGGATTCCGACAATTGGGGAAATCATAACTCTACTCCTCCTTAATCTTTTCTCTAACCCGTAGTATCTTTTAGTGTTAATTTACTATTTTAATTTGTTAGTTAATTAGATATAAGAATCTTAATATTTATTCTGTAGGAATTGTTCGAACGTGTCTTCTTAGAAATATTGAACAACTGTAGCTAAGCCTTAGTTCTCTGTGAGATCCGACTCAGGACTTGTAAACCGGATTATATTTGCAACGACCGCTTAGTCCTTTTTATAAGGCATAGTTGGGCGTGATCATAGGGAAATCTTGGAGGTATGTTTGGCGAATACGAGGTCAAGAAACAACTCCGTTAATGTAAAAGTGTGAGAAAAACATAGCCAAAATCGAGACACAGTCACTGCTGCCGCGGTGAAAACGCGGCGCGACCGCGGTAGGATGCACCTATTCCGGATTAGCTCACCGCGACCACGTCACGACTGCGGCGCAACCGTGGAAAAGTGAAGACTTCTGTTTCTGTCGCACCTTCGTCACCGCGACCGCGGAGAAACACAAACATTCTGTATCTCCCCCTCTCCCTCGACCGCAACTGTAGTCGACCACGGCGGGTAATCTGACCATACCAGGTATGTTTATTATTTGATTTTTTAAATTTTTTTCCTTTTCTAAAACTAACCCCACTTACCCCACTTCACCCACATCCCAAACCTAAAACCCCTAATTTCCCTTCTTCTCTCTTCTTCTCCCCGGCGTTCCCCCTCATTTCCCATATTTCCCTCCCTAAATCACCCAAACTCACATATCTTCTCTCTCATCTCCATTGTTCTCCACCTACTATTGTCATCTTCTCCTATGTTCAAGTAAGTTTCCCCATTCTTTTTCTTTTTTAATCATTTTTTTCTTTCTTCTCTGTTTTCTTGTATTTCATTGTTGTAATGTACATGTAATGGTGGTTCTCAACCATGTCTAGGCTAGAATTTTGGTGTTCTTTCTCTGTGGGCGAAATGGCTTCCTGGCTGTCACGACCCAAATCCTAATTCAGGTCGCGATGGCGCCCAACAGCGGGGTTAGGCAAGCCAATATAGAAGACACTAGATGTTACCCCTTGCCCGCCTGATTAAACACGGTGGAAATACCAATTTTTAACAATTAACATGATGACGGTATGATGTGATAATAAAATCATGAAATACGAAGGCACAGGGCCAACACCAAAGCCCATATACAAATATACAGCCCAAAACCCAAAATATATACTACGTGAGTGTCAGGAACTAGTGTCACGAGTGTCACGGGAAACTACTAAATATACAATGATAAAATATATATAAAGAGCCTCAACCTGAATGAAAAAGACAGAGAATAGGACAAAAGAAACTCCAGAGTGCTGCCAGGAAGTCGCCAGGAAGAGCAGCTCACCGTGAAGTATAATCACGCAATCAATATCTAGCACCTGCCTGATAATCAGGTATACCAGCCTCCGGACCTGTACAGTCAAGTACAGAAGAAAAGAAAGTGCAGCATGAGTACATAAATAAATATGAACCCAGTGAGTATCCGGTCTAATCTCGAAGAAGTAGTGACGAGAGGTCGACTCGATACTGTCTAAGGTCCAACAGTAATAGTATAAAACAGGATATAAGGAAAGCAGTAGACATGTAAATAGTGCACCACAATTGTGAAGAGAATACAGAGTTTCCAAATAAACATTGAAAGCAATAACAACTTCCCTGTCTCTTTTTCCCAAAAATATGTCAAATCATAAATCAGGAAAACGGTACCAAACAGTCATGCGCACGCAGGAGTAAGACAACCGGCTGGAGTCATAAGGAAGAATAGCTATGCACTGCCGGGGATTGACCGGCCCGTCCCAAAAGTGCATGCTTACCAATAATCATGTAAACGCACTGCCGAGCATCGATCGGCCCGTCCCAAAAGTTCGTCTATCAATGTAATCATATCATATCATAGTATAACTTCGTCCATGAACTGCCGGGGATCGACTGGCCCGTACCAAGAGTGCATTCTTAATTAAATCTCGGTGCACTGCCGGGGATCGACCGACCCGTACCAAATGTGCACTATAAATCCCCATGGTGTACGACACGCTCCCATAAGAGTGAAGGAAATCACATAACGCTCGCGGAAGGTAAATTACGAAGCGACAACATGCGTACAAAAAAATGTTAAGTCCACTTAACACAACAAATCCTTTCCAATTATTTAAATCAATGAAAGCTTAGGGAAACAATAATATATCGAAGCATGAATTTAAACATATAGGTCCTGTTAAGGCAGAATACATGGCATGATGTTGTCCTAAGCTACCCGGACACGACAATAGTAGTCGCTACGTACGGACTCTCGTCACGTGGTACGCACGTAGCCCCCAAACACAAATATACAACACATAGAACACCTATGGGGACAATTCCCTCTTACAAGGTTAGAAAGGAGACTCACCTCGTGACGATATCACCCCTCGGATCAAGGATGCACCCGAATCTCCGAAATCTACTCTCGACGGCTCGCAACTAGCCAAATATGGTATAATTGAATCAATTTAAGTCCAAAGAAGGAGAATTAATAAGGAAATCCCAAAATTAAGCATTCTTGAAGGTTTTCAGAATTTCGACCCCGGGCCCACACGTTCGGGTTTCGAAAATTTTCTACTCAAATTCATGAACTTAGATACCAAATTCCCAATTAACCCCAAGAGCCCTAAGATTCTTACCAAATTCCATGATTTTGATATTTTAAGAATTAAACTAGTTGAATTCTATGTATAAATTGGAGATTTAGAGAAGAATTACTAACCTTTGATGGTACAATTCTTGGACATGCTTTTCCCCAGATCTAAGGCTCTTTAATGGAGTTTTAAGGAGGATAGAATGAAGAGAACCCGTAATTTTGGATATTTAAATGAGGCTGCCTACAGGGGTTTCCGCACCTGCGACCTTGGGACCGCAGGTGCGGTCTCGCACCTGCGAGAAATTGGCTGCCCCTGCGGAAAAGGGCCCAGGACCCTGGGCTCGCACCTGCAGAGTTGGGAGCCGCACCAGCGGTCCCGCTCCTGCGGAATTTTGATCGCGCCTGTGAAGGAAATCGCACATGCGAAGGCCTGGACCGCAGGTGCGGTCTGGCACCTGCGACTGGGCGACCGCACCTGCGGTCACACCAGATGCAGCTGCACCAGCAGTGGTTTTTGCTGGTTTTTGGCCTAGTGCGGGGTCTGAGGAGCACCTGGGCCCACCCGAGCCCCTGTCAAAATATACCAACAAGTCCCAAATCATATGACGGACTCGCTCGAGCCTACGGAATACTCAAAACATTACTAAAACTCAAAATCACTTCCCAAAACCCCTGAATTAAAACTTAAGAACTTTAAAGTTCTAGATTCATTTCATTGCGCCGAACGCGCCTATACTACTCGAAATGACTTCAAATTTTGCAGACAAGTCATTAATGACTATACAGAACTATTCCTGTCCCGGAATATTCGGACCTCGATAGCATAAAATCACATCCCAACCCAAATTTCAAATATAAGGAACTTATTTCCTTTTCGGGCGCCGAAATGCTCCCGGGTCATCAAAAACCGAGCCGAACATACGCCCAAGTCCAAAATCATCATACGGAGCTACTGGAGCTGTCAGACTTGATTCCGAGGTCGTTTGCTCGAAATGTTGAGCAAAGTCAAACTTGGCCAAATAGGCCAACCTTAAGGAACCAAGTGTTCCTAAACCACTCAAATCATTCCCAAATTCTGAACCACTCGCTCCTGCAAGTCATAAAGCACGAATAGCCGCTATAGAAGGTTTTATTTAAGGGAACGGGATCCTAATAATCAAAACAACCGGCTGGGTCGTTACATTGGCCACTTAAACTTGCATGACTTTTGAAAGCCGATACACCAACTTGTGAGTTTCCCATTTGAACACTCAAACTCCTGAAACCTATAACAAATAAACACGTTTGACCGTTGACCCATCCCATGTGGCATCAGTTGGTCCTAGTCAGCTCTGTCCATGAGTCTCACAATTTTTAGGAGCGTGAGAGCCCCTTTCCCAACGCCCAGCAAAACCACCCCCCTCATCATCTGCTTAAACTCGGCAAAATTCACCATTCCATCTCCATCAATGTCCACTTTATTTATCATTTGTTTGCAATCCTCTATTAAGCTAGTGATACTATAACAATTACATAATATAAAGCAATAGAATAAACAAAAAGAACTTCCTTCTGAGTGAATAAAGAGGAAAAGGTGGAGGAGCAGACCCACATGAGATTAGAGGAGACATAGATTGTTTGAACAGGCTAACTGAAGTCAATAGTAGCCGGAGACTTAGAAATCAGCGACGGCGACGGAGGCAACGGAAGTGATATCAGTCATCAACTCATAATTAAACAGCTAATGGGGATTCCCACTTGAATCAATCTCCATAGGGTAAACTACTATTCTTCAGTTCCTCAATTTGCTCTGAAGTTACGAATTTTCCAAATGTCCGTTCACGTCGTTTTTGTCGATCATTTGTGTCAATTCTGAATCTGGAATGAATATTCCTATGTTCTTTAACAGATCGTTTAACTCATTTTTCGTTATTCTTCAGTCGCCGTTTCGATCGAACATTTAGAAAATTCGTCGGAGTTCCTCTGTGGCCATTTCTCCTTTAATTTGTGATGTAATTGGATGTCAGAAAGGGGGACCAACGATTTTTGTTGCGGCGCCGGCTACCACAAGTGGTGGTGTTGTTGGTGGCGGCAAGTTTTTTGGGAATCAAAGAGAGAAGAATCGTTTGTAAATCAAATTCTGAAGAAAATGGTTGGCAATGGAATTGGGAATTAAAAGAGGGGGACACCAATCGGTGGGGGTTTATTTTCCCGTCTATGACGTGTAACATTGCGATTGGGTCAGTGCTGACTGAATGAACATGTTAGCGAATGTGTAATACTTGCGCGAATGGTCAATGGTAAAATGTGTTTATTAGTTACGGGTTTCACGAGTTTGAGTGTTTGAATGGAAATGTTCTAAGTTGGTGTATCGGTTTTCAAATGTCCTACAAGTTTAAGTGGCCATGAGGTCATTCTGCCTTCTCTGTGTAATTAATTTAGGGTGCCTTGGTGAAATGATTTGTTGTAGTTGGGAGAAATTCATGTTAGTGGGGTGACATTGGTAGTAGATTGTGGTTGAGACTACGTGAACCTAAGGCTCAGATACCACGTTGTCACGACCCAAATCCTAATTCAGGTCGCGATGGCGCCCAACAACGGGGTCAGGCAAGCCAATATAGAAGACACTAGATGTTACCCCTTGCCCGCCTGATTAAATACGTCGGAAATATCAATTTTTAACAATTAACATGATGATGGAATGATGTGATAATAAAACCATGAAATACGAAGGCACAGGGCTAACACCAAAGCCCATATACAAATATACAGCCTAAAACCCAAAATATATACTACGTGAGTGCCAGGAACTAATGTCACGAGTGTCACGGGCAACTACTGAATATACAATGATAAAATATATATACATAGCCTCAGTTTGAATGAAATAGACAGAGAACAGGACAGAAGAAACTCCAGGGTGCTGCCAGGAAGTCGCCAGGAAGAGCAGCTCACCGTGAAGTATAACCACGCAATCAATATCTAGCACCGGCCTGATAATCAGGTATACCGACCTCCGGACCTATACAGTCAAGTACAGAAGAAAAGAAAGTGTAGCATGAGTACATAAATAAATATGTACCCAGTGAATATCCGGTCTAATCTCGAAGAAGTAGTGACGAGAGGTCCTAAGCTACCCGGACATGACAATAGTAGTTTCTACGTACGGACTCTCGTCACGTGGTACGCACGTAGCCCCCAAACACAAACATACAACACATAGAACACCTATGGTGACAATTCCCTCTTACAAGGTTAGAAAGGAGACTCACCTCGTGACGATATCACCCCTCGGATCAAGGATGCGCCAGAATCTCCGAAATTTACTCTCGACGGCTCGCAACTAGCCAAATATGGTATAATTGAATCAATTTAAGTCCAAAGAAGGAGAATTAACAAGGAAATCCCAAAATTAAGCATTCTTGAAGGTTTTCGGAATTTCGACCCTGGGCCCACACGTTCGGGTTTCGAAAATTCTTGAAGGAATGAATTACCCGAAGTCTAAGGATTATAATTATGTGATTTCTACTCAAATTCATGAACTTAGATACCAAATTCCCAATTAACCCCAAGAGCCCTAAGATTCTTACCAAATTCCATGATTTTGATATTTTAAGAATTAAACTAGTTGAATTCTATGTATAAATTGGAGATTTAGAGAAGAATTACTAACCTTTGATGGTACAATTCTTGGATAGGATTTTCCCAAGCTCTAAGGCTCTCTAATGGAGTTTGAAGGAGGATAGAATGAAGAGAACCCGTAATTTTGGATATTTAAATGAGGCTGCCTACAGGGGTTTCCGCACCTGCAACCTTGGGACCGCAGGTGCGGTCTCGCACCTGCGACTGGGCGACCGCACCTGCGGTCACACCAGATGCAGCTGTACCAGCAGTGGTTTTTGCTGGTTTTTGGCCCAGTGCGGGGTCCGGTGAGCATCTGGCCCCACCTGAGCCCCTGTCAAAATATACCAACAAGTCCCAAATCATATGACGGACTCGCTCGAGCCTACAGAATACTCAAAACATTACTAAAACTCAAAATCACTTCCCAAAACCCCTGAATTCAAACTTAAGAAATTTGAAGTTCTAGATTTTATTTCATTGCGCCGAACGGGCCAATACTATTCGGAATGACTTCAAATTTTGTGGAGAAGTCATAAATGACTATACGGAACTATTCCCGATCCCGCAATTCCGTTCGGACCTCGATAGCATAAAATAACATCCGAACCCAAATTTCAAATATAAGGAATTCCTTATTTCCTTTTCGGGCGCTGAAATGCTGCCGGGTCATCGAAAACCCGAGCCGAACATACGCCTAAGTCCAAAATCATCATACAGAGCTACTGGAGCTGTCAGAACTTGATTCCGAGGTCGTTTGCTCGAAATGTTGACCAATGTCAAACTTGGCTAAATAGGCCAACCTTAAGGAACCAAGTGTTCCTAAACCACTCAAATCATTCCCAAATCCTGAACCACCCGCTCCCGCAAGTCACAAAGAACGAATAGCCGCTATGGAAGGTTTCATTTAAGGGAAAGGGATCCTAATATGCAAAACGACCGGCTGGGTCGTTACACTGGCCACTTAAACTTGCATGACTTTTGTAAGCTGATACACCAACTTGTGAGTTTCCCATTTGAACACTCAAACTCGTGAAACCTATAACAAATAAACACGTTTGACCGTTGACCCATCCCATGTGGCGTTAGTTGGTCCTAGTCAGCTCTGTCCATGAGTCTCACAACTTTTAGGAGCGTGAGAGCCCCTTTCCCAACGCCCAGCAAGACCACCCCCCTCATCATCTGCTTGAACTCGGCAAAATTCACCATTCCATCTCCATAAATGTCCACTTTCTTTATCATTTGTTTGCAATCCTCTATTGAGCTAGTGATACTGTAACAATTACATAATATAAAGCAATAGAATAAACAAAAAGAACTTCCTTCTGAGTGAATAAAGAGGAAAAGGTGGAGGAGCATACCCACATGAGATTAGAGGAGAAATAGATTGTTTGAGAAGGCTAACTGAAGTCAATAGTAGCCGGAGACTAGAAATCAGCGACGGAGGCAGCGGAAGTGATATCAGTCATCAACTCATAATCAAACAGCTAATTGGGATTCCCACTTGAATCAATCTCCATGGGGTAAACTAATGTTCTTCAGTTCCTCAATTTTCTCTGAAGTTACGAATTTTCCAAATGTCCGTTCACGTCATTTTTGTCAATCATTTGTGTCAATTCTGAATCTAGAATGAATATTCCCATGTTCTCTAACAAATCGTTTAACTCATTTTTCGTTATTCTTCCGTCGCCGTTTCGATCGAACATTTAGAAAATTCGTCGGAGTTCCTCTGTGGCCACTTCTCCTTTAATTTGTGGTGTAATTGGATGTCGGAAAGGGGGACCGATGATTGTTGTTGTGGCGCCGGCTACCACAAGTGGTGGTGTTGTTGGTGGCGGCGAGTTTTTTAGGAATTGAAGAGAGAATAATCGTTTGAAAATCAAATTCTGAAGAAAATGGCTGGCAATGGAATTGGGAATTAAAAGAGCGGGACACCAATCGGTGGGGGTTTATTTTCCCGTCTATGACGTGTAACATTGTGATTGGGTCAGTGCTGACTGAATGGACATGTTAGCGAATGTGTAATACACGCGCGAAAGGTCAAGGGTAAAATGTGTTTATTAGTTACGGGTTTCACGAGTTTGAGTGTTTAAATGGCAATGTTCTAAGTTGGTGTATCGGCTTTCAAATGCCCTACAAGTTTAAGTGGCCATGAGGTCATTCTGCCTTCTCTGTGTAATTAATATAGGGTGCCTTGGTGAAATGATTTGCTGTAGTTGGGAGAAATTCATGTTAGTGGGGTGACATTGGTGGTAGATTGTGGTTGAAATTGGGGAGGATTTGTTCTATAAGGGGCTAATATAGCACACCGTCTGTGACCTTCGTGGTGGTGAAGTCTGAGTAACCACCCGGTAGGCACACATATTGAACACTCTCTGACAATAAACCTTGTTGTGTCAGATACTATGTTTCAATCCAGGAAACGCAGAACCCCAGCCAGTACAAGCCAGTTTGACTCCACTCGGTTTGTTTCAAAAGCTGCTGAAGAAAGATTTGAAGCAAAGGCGGCCCGAAAAATTGTCCATGAAGTTCCTATTGACAGGGCCGCGCTACAGGATGAAAGCCCGGAGATGTTCAATGAATTGAGGAGACGCTAGTTAGACGTCTTCTTTGAGGAACCGGAAGAGGCAAATATTTTGATGGTTCTGGAGTTCTACGCGAATTGCACGGAACATGCCAACCGGGTGGTCACAGTCAGAAAAACTAAGGTGAATGCTTCACTTGAGGCAATACGCCGGGCATACCGGCTACCAGCCTTCCCAGTAAAAATTGATCACTACCTACTCCACCAGACACCACCGGTCAATTAGAATATGACTGCGGACCATCTGCTTGGGAGGGGAGCCCATATGGATAAAACATGGAATCACTCTGAACTCCCAATATCTTACTTGGGAGGCTAAATGCTGGCTCACCATCATCTGTAGCCGACTGCTGCCCTCTAGCAACACTACTGATGTAAACGCAAATTGTGCGGTGACGGTTTGGTGTTTTGTCAATCGGCTTGACTTCGATGTGGCCCGGTTACTCCATGATGAGATGTTCATCAGATCTCCTGAGATAGTAAAAGGGTTCTACTTCCCTTCACTAGTCACCAGGATGTGTCGTGCTGCCAATGTCCCTGAGAATCGCATCATAGATGGAAAGCTGGCAAAGAAGGCCCCTTTCAGTGCCAGCAAAATATCAGTGGGAAAAGAGTAGTATGTGCCTCTTGCTGTAGATGACGAGGACGAGATTGTACCTGATGCTGCTCCGCCTAGGCCACTTCATGATGAAGTCGGCCCATCTCAACCTCGGCTGAACACCCGGTTGTCAACCTTGGAGGGAGATGTGGCTGGCCTTCGCACCTCAGTGGACAACCTGAATACCAGAGTTGATATTCTGGCCAATCAAAATGCAATGTCCGAAAAGAAGATAATGGCCTGGTTCCGAGCGTTAGGGCGTGCCTGTCATCTCGACCCGGCCACCATCTTTGATGACGATTGAACACCAGGGAAGTCTCCTTAACTCACTGTGCTTTATTGCTGTGGCATGGGGACATGCTAATTTTATAAGTATGGGGTGGGTATTGTTGTTGTTGTATATAATTGTTGGTAGTTTTGTTTGTTGGTTGATAGTTGATTTTTTTTTATTTGATTAGTGTTGACTTAGCTCGAAGACGGACACCTTTCGACGGCTCTCTTGAGGGTTTTGAGTCGAGTTTTAATCTAAAAAGGAAATTTTGTTTATTATATTTACCCAGGACTCTTCCTGGCGATGGACATGTTCTTGAGGGAAGTGAGTCTAAAGAAAACACAAAAAGATTTTTTTTCTTGTTAAGTAGTGTATCAACTCCCTCTTGGTTTTTCTTCATACCACGGTTCTTTTCCAAGNTTTTTTTTTTTTTTTTTTTTTTTTTTTTTTTTTTTTTTTTTTTTTTTTTTTTTTTTTTTTTTTTTTTTTTTTTTTTTTTTTTTTTTTTTTTTTTTAAGTTTAGGAGCCGTGGGCGAAAAACAAAGATGAGAATATGTCCCTTAACTCTATGATACTCTGAATAAAGATTGCTTTAGTGGGACACTTAGGCTCTTTAGTTGACTCTAATAAGGCCTTAAATTGTATGTTCCTGAATGGCTCAAGTGCTTAAAACAGAGTGTATGATAATCCTAACTGAATTGAGTCATGTGCCATGTGTGAGTGAGACTTTGTGTATTCTGTGTTAACACTCAATGCCTAGAACTTGCCCTGTGTGTGTACAAAGCGAAATGGTAGTCTCGTTTGTTATAGAAAGTGAGGAAATGAGAAGTGTGCTTGAAAGAATGAGGGGTTAACAAAGTGTAAAGGTGGAAGGAAGGTTTGACAAAGTGAGAGTATGAAGTGTAAAAATGTAGTGGAGTGATTAGGGACGTGTAGTCACTATACCCATATGTATCCTCCCCGTCCCGCAGCCAACATAACAACCAAATAAGTCCTAATTGATTCTAGACCAACCGAACTCGATTAGTCGAGTATTACACTACGGGCAAGCCTATGGTGTGTTGTTTGTGGCATGAGAATTTGTTTTTGAGGGTGAAAAGTTTATATTCGAATTCCTCAATGAATGATTTGTGAATGAAATACGTCTCTTGTATCGTGAGGAGGCACATGATTCATGAAGGGAAGGTGAGTCTATACCTATGATTTAGAGTAGGAGAGCTAGTTAGGAAAATAACGTGCCTAGAAAAGAGTCGGGTCTCGAGGTTAGGATGTCACGCTAAAGTAATCTGTCGTGTGGTTATGCTGGGTATGAAGAGTGAGGAAGGTAACCTGAGAAGATTAGGCATGTAGAGTGTGGTTTTGCTGCTCGAGGACGAGCAACGGGTTAAGTGTGGGGTATTTATAGTAGGCTATTTAGACGATATTTTCACTCACAATGAACAATACTTTAGTGTGTTTCAAGTGAAAATAATGATAACAAATGCTCTAATCGGTGTTTCTATGCTTTGCAGGATATAATCCATGATGGGAGACACTTTGGAACGTTTTGGAGTCAATGGCGTGAGTTTAAGGCCAATCGAGGAGAACCCGTGGGGAAGAAAAGCAAGAAAAAAGGCAAAGATAGCTGGAATGGAGCCCACCGAACTGCGGTCGACTGGGACTGGAGCGCGGTGGGCTAAGCATCGAGAATCAAAACTGACGCCATTCACCGCGGCCGTGCTGCGTTCTGCCGCGGCTGCACTCGAATCCCGAAACACCAGAAACTTGAAGGACTGAAGTGTAAAAAAATGGGAGAAGTTAGCTTAAACCTATTTAAACCCTATGAACTCGTCCATGAAAAGTTTAAGCTTGTTTTAGACTCAATTAGGAGGCAAGAACAAGTGTGAGGAGACCAAGCTACAATTAGAGTTTTTCTATTCTCTTGCTTTTATCATTATTTTGAGAATTATGATTTCTTTTAAGCTTTCATTGTGTTTTAGTATGGGTAGCTAAACAATCCATCTAGGGTTGATGGAACCAATTGTTAGATGAGATTATTGTTATAATCAATCTGAGTTTAATTTAAGATTGTTCAACTACGCTGTGTATGGTGATTAATTGAATGGGCCCTTGATTAATCGTGTCTCATTGCCTTGTGTTGCTTGAGAAAGAATATTAGGTTAGATTGTTGTTGAACAACACCACTTTTGGGTAATTGAAGAAATTCATTACTTAAATTTAAAAGTGGGGTTAGAAATAATGAAACTTTGGTGGGATAAATTAGAGCTGTAACAATTATCAGCTAGAGTAGTTCGAGAGAATGCTCTAGTAATTTATTGTAGTTGATCGAGAGATAATTGTAGTAACCCTAAGCTCATAATCCTCATAGCATGACACAGTGAGATTATAGCTGAAGAGTAAGAATTAGTCTAGCAATTGGGGAAATCACTGCCCTAGATCTTTCTACCATTGAGTATCTTTATTGTTAAATATTGTTAGTTTTTAATATCCGTTCCTTTAGTTAATAAATCCCAACAAGTATTGAGAAAATTATTGCATCCGGAATTTGTTTGAGCTTTTAATAGCATCACTAAAAGTTGTAATAGATAGGTTAGTTCCATGAGGATTCGACTCCGGGCTTAAACTGGATTATATTTGCAACGACCGCTTTGTCTTTTATAAGGCATAGTTGAGCGTGATCAGTGACACCCGAAACAACACCCTCTCCCCGACTATGAATGCCACAACTCGAACTCTACGATCGGCATAACTCTTTTGCTTGGACTGAGCTATGTGAAGTCGATCTTGTATAATCCTGAACTTGTTCAAGGCCTCCTAAACTAGATCAGTACCCAATAACCGAGCCTCCCCCGACTCAAACCACCCAACTGGCGACCGACACTGTCTACCATATAATCTATCATAGAGAGCCATTTGAATGCTCAACTGGTAGATGTTGTTGTAGGCGAACTCTGTAAGGGGAAAGAACTGATCCCACGATCCTCCGAAGTCTAAAACACAAGCACGGAGCAAATCCTCCAAGATCTGAATGGTACTCTCGGACCGCCCGTCCGTCTGAGGATGAAATGTTGTGCTCAGCTCAACCCACGTACCCAACTCATGTTGTACCGCCCTCCAGACGTGCGAGGTGAAATGCGTACCTCAATCAGAAATGATAGACACGGGCACATCGTAAAGACGAATGATCTCACGGATATAAATCTCTACCAACCGCTCCGAAGAATAGGTAACTGCCACAGTAATGAAGTGTGCCGACTTAGTCAACATATCCACAATGACCCAAACGGAATCGAACTTCCTCTGAGTTCGTGGGAGTCCAACAACAAAGTCCATAGTGATGCGCTCCCACTTCCACTCAGGAATCTCTATCTGCTGAAGCAAATCACCAGGTCTCTGATGTTCGTACTTCACCTGCCGACAATACAGGCACCGAGCTACATAAGCAGCTATATACTTCTTCATCCTCCACCACCAATAGTGTTTCCGCAGGTCCTGGTACATTTTGGCGGTGCCCGGGTGAATATATAACTGAGAACTGTGAGCCTCTCAAGAATCAACGCACGTAGCCCATCAACATTAGGCGCACAAACGCGACCCTGCATCCTCAAAACTTCGTCATCTCCAACAATAACCTGCTTAGCACCACTGTGCCGCACTATGTCCCTAAGGATCAACAAATGAGGGTTATCATACTGCCAATCTCTGATACGCTCAAACAAGGAAGACCGAGCGACTCTGCAAGCTAGAACACGGATATGCTCTGAAATATCCAACCTCACCAACTGATTGGCCATAGTCTGAACATCTGATGCTAGCAGCCTCTCACTGACTGGAATGAACGCAAGGCTGCCCATACTTACTGCCTTCATACTCAATGCGTCGGCCACCACATTGGCCTTCACTGGATGATACAAGATGGTGATATCACAGTCTTTCAATAGATCCAACCACCTCCTCTGCCTAAAATTGAGATCCTTTTGCTTGAACAAATACTGAAGGCTGCGATGATCCATGAAAACCTCACACAACACGCCATAAAGATAGTGCCACCAAATCTTCAGCTCATGAACAATGGCTGCCAACTCTAAATCATGGACATGGTAATTCTTCTCATGAACCTTCAACTGCCGAGACATATATGAAATCACCCTGCCCTCCTATATCAATATTGCTTCAAGCCCAACACGGGAGGCATCACACTCGTCTTGAGCTTCTGAAAGCTCGTCTCACACTCGTCGACCATCTGAACGGGGCACCCTTCTAGGTAAACTTGGTCAACGGGGATGCTATTGATGAAAACCCCTCCACAACTCGACGGTAATAACCCGCCAAAACCAAGAAGCTCATGATCTCCGTGGCTGAAGTGGGCCTAGGCTAGTTCTTGACTGCCTCAATCTTCTTAGGATCTACCTGAATGCCATCTACTGATACAACGTGTCCCAAGAAAGCGACTGAATCCAACCAAAACTCGCACTTTGAAAATTTAGCATACAACTAATTGTCTCTTAGAGTCTGGAGCACTGTCCTAAGGTGCTGCTCATGCTCCTCCCGACCGCGGGAGAATATCAAGATGTCATCAGTAAACATAATCACAAAGGAAACCAAATAAGGCTTGAACACTCGGTTCATCAAATTCATAAATGTTCCTGGGGAATTGGTCAACCCAAAGGACATCACCGGAAACTCATAGTACCCGTACCGCGTCTGAAAAGTTGTCTTAGGGACATTAGATGCCCTAATCCTCAACAGATGCTAGCCAGATCTCAAATCAATCTTTGAAAACACCTTGGCACCCAGAAGCTGATCAAATAAATCATCAATTTGCAGCAACAGATACTTGTTCTTAATGGTGACTTTGTTCAACTGCCGATAATCTATACACATCCTCATAGACCCATCCTTATTCTTCACAAACAAATCTGGTGCACCTCAGGGCGAGGCACTAGGTCTAATGAAACCCTTATCAAGCAAATCCTGCAAGTGTTCCTTTAACTCTTTCAACTATGATAGGGCTATCCGGTATGGCGAAATGGAAATGGGCTGAGTGCCTGGTGCCAAATCAATCCAAAAGTCAATATCCCAGTCGAGTGGCATCCCCGACTAGTCTGCAGGAAATACCTCTGGAAACTCACGAACAACAGGCAAAAAATCCATAGAAGGAACCTCTGCACTAGAATCACGAACATAAGCCAAATAGGCCAAACACCCCTTCTTGACCATACGTCGAGCCTTCATATAAGAAATAACCCTGCTGATAGAATGGCGCCGCTGAATCCACCAGAATGAAGTGGTCTCTTGTCTGACCCCTGTCCTCCCTGCCCAAGAACCATCTCGACTCGTCTGGAAATATTGGACGCATCCTAGAAAGAAATTTCGCTCCCAGTCTCCTTAGCCATCTACAATCTAATAGGCTGAGCAAGTCCCTCAATAAACCTCCTCACCCTATCTCTCTCAGTAGGTAGCAGAAGAATAGCATGACGGGCCAGATCCACAAAACGGGTCTCATACTGAGTAACAGTCATGCTGCCTTGCTAAGACGCTTGAACTGACAACGACACTCCTCTCTCAAGGTGATAAACAAAAATTTCTCTAAGAAGAGATGAGAGAACTGGTCCCAAGTAAGAGCAGGCGACCTAGCTAGTCTGGTTAACAAATAATCCCTCCACCATTTCTTGGCGGAGCCAGCCCTCTAAAAAGCACCAAAGTCGACCCCATTGGTCTCCAATATACCATATTCCAAAGAACCTCGTGACAACTGTCAAGATACTCCTCGGGACCCTCTGAAGTAGCACCACTGAAATGGACTGGAAAGAGCTTGGTAAACCTATCCAATCTCCATAAGGCCTCAGAAGACATAGTTGACCCATCACCGGGCTGTGCCGCAACAACCGGCTGGACTACTCCGACTGGATGAGCTGTTGGAGTCTGAATTTGGGGAGCCATCTACTCCAGAGTATGAGTATCAGGAGTCTTGGATCCTCCTCCAGTCTGAGAGATGCCTAGTGCCATGGGAAATGCGCCAGTCTGCGCCACACTCTCCATAAGACCCACCAAGCGGACCAAGGCATCCTGAAGCATTGGGGTGGAAATAAACCCCTCCGGGACCTGAGCTAGTCCGACAGAAATAATCTGAGCTGGAACCTCCTCATCGAACTCTATCTTGAGGCTCCACAGCTGGGGTTGCTGCTCGAGCTCTGGGTTGAGCCCTGCCGCTGCCTCGGCCTCTGGCACGACCTCAGCCTCGACCTCTGCCCCTCTTAGGAGTTGCTGCTGGAGGCTATGACTGATGCTCAGCTGAAGAAGTAGTACGCGTTCTTGCCATCTGCGAGAGAATAAGAACAGGAGAGTTCAATCAGTATTGAGAAAACAAAATCGCACGACAGAGTTTAATAAAAGTGAAATTTCTTCCTAATCTCCATAGCCTCTAGGAAATAAGCACAGACGTCTCTGTACCGATCCTCCAGACTCTACTAAGTTTGCTCGTGACTCGTGAGACCTATGTAACCTAGAGCTTTGATACCAACTTGTCACGACCCGAAATTTCCACCATCGGGATCGTGATGGCGCCTAACAATTCACTTGCTAGGCAAGCCAACGTTAGAACATTTTACTTCTTTTAGAAACTTAAACAATAACGTTAATAACGAACTAAAATAAAAGATATGTTCTAAGTACAAATGCGGAAGTTAAACAGACAAACGTCTATTACAATTCCCTGAATCAGGTGTCACAAGTTCACGAGCTTCTAAAGTGATACACATAAAAGGTTTGAAATAAGTATAAAGCTATCTGAATGGAGTTGTACATCTAAAAGAAAAGAGGATGGGGACTCCAAGAGATGCGGGCGCTGAACAGTCGTACCTCAAGTCTCCGTAAATATATGATCCGAGCTGGCTAAAGACCATCGTTAGGACCATCTCCAAAATCTCCATAATGTGCAGAGTGCAGTATCAGTACAACCGACCCCATGTACTGGTAAGTTCGGAGCCTAACCTCGATGAGGTAGTGACGAGTCTAAGGTAGGGCACCTATACAAAACTTGTACGCAGTATATAAAATGACAGAATAATAGAAATATTGAACAAAACCAAACAGCCAACTAAAAATGATAACCACAGTCTCTAGAGTGAACTAGTATTGTCCAGAGTTACCAATCCTTATTATATCAAATAATGAAAGAATTACCGAAAAAAATACAACTCAGGAAATAGGAACATATAGTTTTGTTTCGGCGTGCAACCCGATCCCACCAGACAACACAAATGCCCCCTTATTTCATTGTGACAATAACAATAATAGTAAATAGTATATATATGTTGCGGCGTGCAACCCGATCCCACCATATATCAATTTCAATATGACAATTCACCCTTATTTCACCATATCAATCCACCATTGTTCTACTTGTTGCGGCGTGCAACCCGATCCCACCATATCAGTACCAAATACTCAATGTACATAGTCAATTAACAGTCTAACTCACAAGGTCTTTACGATAAATAAATACCGAACTGAACCAAGAAAAAGAACCCTTGATAAATATAGAATCTACTCAAATAATACTACACAGCAAGACCAATTTAGCAATTTACAATTAAAAGGTGCAAACAAGTCGAATTAAGAAAATAGCAGGGATTAGGGGACCTATGGAAAGAGCTAACATAGTTAACATGAGAATATGTTGATTAACACGAAGCAGTTAAGAATGGAAAGCATTTAGAGCACATAACAATTAAGACAAGGAAGAAAATAATTAAAGGAAAGCAGTAAGTCAGGGAAAACAGATAATTTGACGACGTATAAGCACTCGTCACCTCGCATATACACCACTCACTCAGATTTGACATAATCACATAGTCTGAGGGTTACTAATTCCCTCAAGTCAAGGTTAGACACAACACTTACCTCGATCCACGGGCCACTCACTGCTCAATTACCCATTTTCCTCTAGCTTCCACCCCCGAACCACTCGTATTTATCCAAAATTAACTTAGTTACATCAAATATTACTAAACAAAATCAATTTCAATACATAAATTTAGGTTTCCCAAACTTCTCCCAAAAAAGTAAAAAATCGACCCCGGACCTGCTTGGTCAAAACTCGAGGTTCAGACAAAAACCCATTCACCTCCGAGCACGAATATGTAACTAGTTTCGAAATTCGACCCCAAATTGGGGTCTAAATTTCAATTTCCCAAAAATTCCTAATTCTACCCAAACCCCCAATTTTTACCATGAAAATCCTAGATTTTAGGTTGGAAATTCATGAAATATGACGGGAGACTGAAAGAAAGTGGGTTAGGATCACTTACCTAAGTTTTGGGGGAAGATTTAGTCGTGGAGAATTCGCCTATAAGGTTCTTGGGTTTGAAATTTGGAAGAATTGGAGAAAATCCTGTCTAACTCTCTTTTTATCAGTTACAGATGTCGCATTTGCGACCCGAGCTTCGCAAATTCGAAGGGGTCATCGCAATTGCGAAGCCCTTCACATTTCTGCTGCTTTCGCAAATGCGAGGAAAATGTCGCAATTGCGGCCATTGAACCCCGCAAATGCAAGTAAATGATTGCATTTGCGATCCATGCCCCTCCCAGACTCCATTCGCAAATGCAAAAACCTTTGACCCAGCTTCTCTTCGCATTTGCGATGAGAAGCTCGCAAATGCAAGCCTGTCAGAGGTCGCAAATGTGATTCCTGATCTCGCAATTGCGAGATCAGAGTCCTGCAACAAAACACGAGATGCTCACCAGAGCCCTCAGAGCTCTAAACCAAAAGTGCATAGAAGTCTAAAAACATCATACGAACTTGCTCGCGCGATCAAATCGCCAAAATAACACCTAGAACTACGAATTTAACACCAAATCAATAAAATTCCCAAGAATACTTTAAAATTCCTATTTTCACAACCGGACGTCTGAATCACGCCAAATCAATTTTGTTCACCAAATTTAACAGATAAGGTATAAATATTATTTTGGACCTGTATCGGGCTCCGAAACCAAAATACGTGCCCATTACAAACAAGATCAAACGTTAACCAAAATTTTAAAATCATTAGATTTTCAGTCTTTCAACTTTTAACAAAAATTCATATCTCGAGCTAGGGACCTCGGAATTCGATTCCGGACATACGCCCAGGTCCCATATTTCATTACGGACCCACCGGGACCGTCAAGACCCTTGCCCGGGTCCGTTTACTCTAAACGTTGACCGAAGTCAACTAAAATTAACTTTTAAGGAAAAAAATATTATTTTCATCAACTTTCAACGTAAAAGCTTTTCGGAAACACGCACGGACTGCGCACGCAAATTGAGGAGGGTAAAATGGGATTTTTAAAGCTAAAGAGCGTAGAAACAAGTTCTAAAACACAGATGACATTTTGGGTCATCACAGTAATCCATCTGTCACAACCCATATTTCCCTCCGTTGGGTATCGTGATGACACCTAATCTTAGGGACTAGGTAAGCCTAACATTAAATGAAACTAACAATTTGAAATAGAAATCTATCTATTTATATTTATCTATATCTATGTTATTATAAAAGTGAGAACCTTTTAACATAAAAGATGAATTACCAAAATGCCCTTCTTAAAAACCTAACTAATTTAAATAATATTCTTAAAAACAACTAAGCCAACGTTTCATGTTCTTTATTAAAAGTCACAACTGTTCCTTTTTGTATTCCATTCACAAAATGGAGATGAAAAGCTACAAACCCTATAAAAATGAGATCCATGGGGAAAAAAAATACAAGCTCATAGCCATACATTAATTCATAAGGGTTCTTTAATTTTGCGCCTGAAAATGGAAGTTCACAATGATCTTCACACCATCGCCGACAAACAACGCTGTGAGACATTTTATTTACTTTCTCTAATGGAAAAGGACCTCTCCTATATTTTTACTTTTTTTTATTTATGAACTTTATGTCTTTCCTTGTTGAGATTCTTTTTTGATTGACAGAGTTAAGAGACTTCCTTTCCAGTTTAATTGATAAACATAGAATAAAAACTCTTAATATATTTCTTGTTTGATTTATGGTTTAGTGTGATTCGTCTTAAAATTTGTGGAAACTCATGAATTATTTAATATTCTACAATTACAATAATAAAAATATTATGAATATGATAGTATTGATATGTATTAAGCACTAAGTTGTTAAATTAAAAAAGTTAGTATGTGTACTTTGTCATGCTACTACCTTAAATTTTTTAATAGTGCATAAATTTGAGATACATGAATAGTTTGTTATGAATGCATAATTTTTTAACAGACGAATTATTTCGAAAATAGTTTGGTAATCTTCATATTCGAAAATAGTTGCAAGTAATTTTGAATTTCGAGATTTGAAATTTATTCAACCATAGATTTAGTTAAAATATCAAATCCATTTTGTTTCTCCGGCAGTCAATTAGTGATATAGTTTGTACACAATAATATGTAAATAAGTAAAAAAAAAAAATGCATGTATCTAATTAAACTTTGATTGTTTATGCCCGTAGATTTAAACGATATTCAATTATTTTGATTTTGACAAAGAGTTATTATTCGATGTTTCATATTCTTTTCATGCCTAATTATTAAATTGTATTTTAATATTTTTTTCATTTATAATTATCTATTTAAATCTTTGTATGGCCATATAAATATTAACTAACAAGTGTACTGCGTGAATTTGGTATGCACGTATGCCATACGTATCGTGAAACTAATAATTATAAAGGTGCATCTAAAAGTTAAGAGATGTATCACTAAAATATTCTTCTAAATTAAAAGTTTTATTTAGGTATTTAATAATAGTTAAATAAAAGAAAAAATTTAATTTAAAGTGCCTCCTCTAAAAGTTGTGTTATTTCAGAGAGTAACTATAAATGCTATTAATTTTCTCTAAAAGCAAAATATGTCAAGATGATGACTTTGTGGTATAATAGAATGTTAAAGGGACACATATTTCTTTACGGTCCAACTGTCATTTTCTTGATTTTTAATATGTAGAAAAAGTATCATGCACATTGTTGGAAATTCTCTCAGAAAATGATTATGGGATGGACGGCTTTCAGTATTACAAGCATTTTGAGTCCCAAACAAAAAAATGTGAATGAGTTTTGGTTTCAAAATAAACGGCTTTGTTGATCTTGTGATGACACAAAGGGTCATTTTGTGTTTTAGGACTTTATTATGCGCTCGTCTGCCTTAAAATTTTCATTTTACCCTTTTCGATTTACGTGCGCAATCTGAGTGTAATTTCGGAAAGCTTTTATGTGAAAAATTGAAGAAATAATAATTTTTGGCATTTAAAAGTGAGTTTTGTTGACTTCGGTCAACATTTTGAGTAAACGAATCCGGACATGTATTTCGATGGTACCGGTGGGTCCGTAATAAAATATGAGATCTGGGCGTATGCCCGGAATTGAATTCGAGATCCCTAGCTCGAGAAATAAATTTTTGACTAAAATTGAATTACTGAAAATTAATGATTTTAAAGGATTTGCTTAATGTTTGATCTTGATGGTATCGGGTCTGTATTTTGGTTATGGAGCTCGGTACAGGTCCGTTATGATATTTAAACCTTGTTTGTGAAATTTGGTGAGAAACGGACTGATTTGACGTCATTCGGACCCTCGGTTGAGAAAATAGAAATTTTAAAGTGTTCTTGAGAATTTCATGTGTTTTGGTGTTAAATTCGTAGTTCGAGGTGTTATTTTGGCGATTTGATTGCACGGGCAAGTCCATAGGATGGTTTTAGACTTGTGTGCAGTTTCGCTTAGAGCCCTAAGGGCTCGGGTGTCATTCGGGCGATGCACAAGTTGAGTTCAAACCTTAACAAGGCTGCTGGTGCACCAGATTTGGTGTGCCCGCACCTGCGAGCCTTCGGTCGTAGGTGCGACCCAAGCCTGGGACTCCATCTTCCGCAGATGCGGACTTCTCTCCACAGGAGCGGGACCGCAGAAGCGGAACCTTGTCCGCAGGTGTGCCCCCAGTCGGCCCAGTCCTCTTCCAGAAGCAGACGCCAGGTCAACACGTGCGGATGCGCAGGTGCGACCAAAGCACCGCTGGGTAGTGAGTTCATTTAATTCGGATTCAAGCCATTTTTCTTCTCATTTTCAAAAGATAGAAGACCTAGGGCAATTTTTCAAAGACATTTTCTTCCCCAAATCATAGGTAAGTGTTCCTTAACTCGTTTCTTTCAATCATTTACTTCATTTTACAAGAATTCAACCTAAAATCTAGGAATTTCATGGTAGAAATTGGGGGTTTGGGTAGAATTATGGATTTTTGGGAAATTGAAAATTGGACCTCAATTTGGGGTCGGATTTTAAAACTAATTATATATTCGGCTTGGGGGTAAATGGGTGAACGGATTTTGGTCTGAACCTCGAGTTTCGACCAAGCGGGCCCGGGGTCGGTTTTTGACTTTTTGGGGGAAAATTTGGGAAATCTATAATTGTGTATTGAGATTGATTTCTTTAGTGATAATTGATGTTTGTTAAGCTAATTATGACTAGATACGAGTGGGTTGGAGGTTAGTTCTAGAGGAAAGGCGGTACTTGAGCAGTGAGTGGCCTGCAGATCAAGGTAAGTGTTGTATCTAACTTTAGCTTGAGGGATTATGTGTTAATTGACTATTTGCTACGTGTTTGGTTGTTGAGTACTATGTAAAGGTGAGGTGACGAGCACCTATACGTTGTTGTCGATTCATAACATGTGAGTGAGTCCTATTGCTGTAACTGTTGTAGTCTTTAATCAATTTGTTCATGTTTAGCTTAACTAATTGTTATGTTGGACATCTCTTATCATGTTTTATCGGAATTTGGTAATTTTTGAGTATTGACTCAAGGTTGGGACCAATATTGTGGCATTAAATATTGAAGTAAGACCGATTTATGATATTTTTGTATCTCTATTGCTATTGATCTTTGTTTTGGTGAGGAAATGTGTAAAGCACGAAGGGTGATGTCATGTCGTGAACCAAGACTCCTCCATGTTGTTTGAAAAATGATGGAGAAGGGTCACGATCTTCCAAAAGGACGGATGAACATGCCGAGGTAGATTTTGTACCTCGTACAGAACTCGATGATCGCCGTATCAACCGGATCGAATGTGAAAGGATACGTGTAAGCACTTAAATATCCTTCTACGTGTGTCGTGATGTATTTGTTGGGACTGGGAACGAATATGTCCTTGCCTTCCTATTTGAAGTCCTCTTGGACTACTTCAAGCGTCTCCTCGGTGATGGAGAAAACGTACCTCCACGCTTCCTCACTTCGGTCTCCTTGTGCGGGGGCTTTCTCGACCTTGAAGTCATTATCTATGGAGTAGCATCCGGGGATGAAATCTGTCAGGGGAGGTCCCGGGGTTACTATCAGAAGCGTTGCCTCGGTGCGAGTAGCCGAGGAAGAAGTCATCAGTGCAATATTTTGGGGTACTGATTTCAAGGTTGTAACGACCCAGTCCGTCGTTACGTAGAACCTACATTATAATTAATGTTATTGACTTGTAATAGGTTGGTTATTCTGTTATTGATGTGTTAGAGTTGGTAGGCTTGAAATTGGAATGGTTATAATGAGAATTCAATCACTTAGTCTTTCAAATAGTCTTAGAATGGGAAAAGTCAACTAAGCGTTGACTTATTGGCAAACAACCCTGGAATGCAGATTTTTTGACTCGAATAGTTTCGTTAGGTAATTTGGGACTTAGGAGGGTATTCGGAATATTTTTGTGATGCCCGGTGTAGAATTAGGCTTGAATTGGCGAAAGTTAGTTTTTGGTGATTTCCGGTCGGCAGTGAAAAATAGGTTATCCGAGTCGGAATGTAATTCCGATAGTTCGAACAGGTTCGTAATATCATTTTGGATATGTCTGCAAAATTTCAAGTCAATCGGAGTTATTTTGGATAGTTTCGGCATCGTTGGTGGATTTTAGAAATTTCAAAGTTCTTAGGCTTGGATCCGATGTGATTTTGGTGTTTTGATGTTAGTTTGGGTGTTCCAAGGGTGCAATTAAGTTTGAATGATCATATGTGACGTGTTAGTATGTTTGGTTGGGGTCCTGAGGGGCTCGGGATTGATTTCGGGTGGTTAACGGACTCATTTAGACTTGAATAAATTGTTGGTTTTCTGGTTTATGCACAACAGGAATTCCTTTACTGCGATCGTGTGAAGAGAGTCGCGATCGTGTAGTGCATATGGATAAGGGGAAGAATTTACTCTTTGCGATCGTATAAGTGTGTACGCGATCGCAGAGGTTGAGCAGGTCGAGCAGTGCGATTGCGTGGGCTTGATTGCGATCGCGTAGGGTCAGTTAGGCGCGTGGGGGTGAGGTCAAATGGTCTTCGCGATCGCGTGCGTCTGGTTGCGATCGTGTGGGGTTGAATTGTTGTGAAGCGCGGTCGCGTGGCTTATGCCGCAATCGCAGTGAGTAAAGTGGGTGCCAGGGAATTTTTCTTCGCGATCGCGAGAGGACTTCCGCGATCGCGGTGAAGAAATAACTGGGCAGTTATAAATTAAACCCTCCGCGACCATTAACCCTTTTAACACCATTTTTGAAACGGGAAGAAGCTTTTGAGGCGATTTTGAAGAGGGAAAATCAGTGTTCTTCATAGAGGTATGTATTTTGGACATTAAAACTCGTTTATAGGTGATTATATAATCCCAGTGTTTAATTCATGAACATCAGTAGAAAAAAGGTGGGTTTAGGGCTGAGATTATGAGGCCTTTAGGAATTTATTTGAGGGGTCAAACGAACTCTAATTTTAGCGTTCTTTATATGTACGGATTCGTGAGATGACGAAGAAAATTTTGGTATAAAAACTTTTGAGTTTCGAGACGCGGGCCCGGGAGTCGGGTTTTAGCAAATTCCGGGTTTTGAGCCAAATCTTGTATTTTTCAATTGGAATTTATTCCTTAAGCATAATTTGGTGATAAAAATATGAACTTGGTAGATTTGGAGCATCCAGAAGTTGATTTGAAAGGCAAACGCATTGCGAAGTAGTTTTCGGGCTAGTTTGCGGTAAGTAATGTCATTAAATCCTGTTCTGAGGGTATGAAACCCCAGACTTTACATCCGTTCACGGATTTTGGAATAAAAAAGTTGGAACTTTGGGAAAATATTCCTTTTTAGGCGACTATTGAGTTGCGAAACCGATTTTTAAGCCTATGCTTAATAGTATTGATATGTATTTTGATATGACTTGGGTTGTAAGCCATGTTTGGGGCCTAGTGCCGATTTGTTTACCCCTTGTGGGATGTTTTACTATTTTTCCTCACTTGATATATTATGATTTTCACTCAGTCTTTTCCTGATAATTGTTTTGACACTCAGAGTATTTTGATATTATTTTCTTGAAAATAAAATATTGTTTTGGGTCGAGAACCCGGTACATTTATGGCCTGAGGGGCATGTGGAGAGTATCTGAATGAGTGATGCTGCGGGCCTATATTGTGAGGATGTTATGATATGAGTGAGGTTGCGGGCTTATATTGTGAGGATGTTATGATATGAGTGAGGCTGCGGGCCTATGTTGTGAGTGATTTATGCCATGATGTGACTTGTTATATAGCGCTTGGGTTGTAGGAGCCCCTCAGGAGTCTGTACACACCCTAGTGAGTGCAGGTACCTATTGTTATGAGTGATACCCGCAGGGCTGATACTGAGTGACTGTGAGGTTGCCTGATGGGCTAATACTGAGTGATTGTGAGGTTGCCTGATGGGCTGTTGTTATGGGAACTGAACTATGGCCCAAGGGGCAGATTTATGATGATTTTACTGAGTTTTTGAACTATGATGCACTTCGTTTTCCAAACTGATTTTTACTGGGAGTTTTACCGAGATATAATGAAAGTATACTTGTTTCAAAGAATTTCTGGAAATTGGGTTTCGAACTTATGTATTTGATGAATACTTTACGGTGACTTGGTGCTTTACTGGTTTTGTGAATTGGTGTATCTGTGCTGTGTGTTTTATATTTCTCAGACTGTGATTTATTTTCATGACTACTGAGTTGGCGTACTCATCATTACTCCCTGTGTCTTTGTGCACAGATGCAGGTACCAGTTCGCATCAGTAGTTGTCCCAGTTCGTTAGCAGCAGTTTACGAGATTTTGAGGTAGCTGTCCAGCGTCCACAACTTCTCTATTTCCCTTCCTTGATTAGTATTAGCATTTGATTCATAGACATTTATTATGACATTAGCAGAGTTAGATTTATTTTCTTAGATGCTCATGATCACTGACTGCAGTCTTGGGAGGTTTTGTTTAGAGTTGTTTAGACTATTATTAGGGCGCTAAGACTTAAAGAAATTTTTTATATGCTATGGTTGTTGTTTGTTATTGAATTGTGAATTATTATAATCAAACAAATACGTAGTAATGTGATGGTTGGCTAGCCTAGTTCCACG
Organism: Nicotiana undulata; assembly: GCA_005239495.1. Taxonomy (NCBI): domain Eukaryota; kingdom Viridiplantae; phylum Streptophyta; class Magnoliopsida; order Solanales; family Solanaceae; genus Nicotiana; species Nicotiana undulata. The sequence continues at coordinate 28,331 of ML258034.1, read as the reverse complement.
ATAGGCGCCATCACGGCCTGGTAGGATTTGGGATCGTGACAAGTTGGTATCAGAGCTCTAGCTTACATAGGACTCAACGGTCATAAGCAGGTTCAGTAGAGTCTTGCGGATCGGTACAGAGACGTCTGTACTTATCTTCGAGAGGCTGTAGAACTCTTCGAAAAAATCTCAATTTCTTGAACTCTTTCGTGCCAATCTATTGACTCTTGAAATCTAAACTTATGTTGTTTCATTCTCTCACAGATGATGAGGACACGCACTACCGAACAGGGTGACCAGGCACCAGCTAGACCCATGAGAGGTCGAGTCCATGGTATAGGTAGGGGGCCAGCCCAGGCAGCAGTAGGGGTAGTACCAGAGGATCCCCCTATCATGCAGGATCAGGTTCCCGCCGATGGCTCTCCAACGGGACAGGCTCAGTCACCGGAAATGCCTATTGTTTTTTCGGGTCTTCAGGAGACCGTAGCCCAGATATTGACGGTGTGTACCAGTTTAGCTCAGGAAGTTGCTATGTCTACTACTGCCACTGCAGCTCAGGCCGGGGGAGGCAACCAGACTCCAATTGCCCGGACACCTGAGCAGGTTATACGGGGTATTCAGGCACCAGGAGCAGCCCCAACTCAATCGGTTGCTCCAGCTCAGGATTACGTGGTCGTTCCTATGCCTGAGGATGAGCAATGCATGTTGGAGAGATTTGGCATACTTCAGCCTCCGACTTTCAGCGGTATAGAGGGCGAGGATGCCCAAGGGTTTCTGGATAAATGTCAGAAGATGCTTCGTACTGCTGGTATTCTAGAAACCAGCGGAGTTTCATTTGCTACTTATCAGTTTGCTGGTGCTGGGTTCACTTGGTGGGAGGCATTTGAGAGGCGTATGCCGGTTGGTTCATCACCTCTCACCTGACGGAAGTTCTCCACGGTCTTTTTGGAGAAGTATGTTCCTCACTCCCACAGAGGAGCATCGTAGGCAGTTTGAACAGCTGCGCGAGGGAGAGTATCAGTCACCCAGTATGAGATGAGATTTTCGAAGTTGGCTCGTCATGCTTCGGAGTTAGTCCCCTCTGACAGGGAGCGTATCAGGAGATTTGTGGATGGCTCACGTATCAGCTTCGGATTCTGATGACCAGAGAGAGAGTGTCTGGATCCACATTTGAGCAGGTCGTTGACATAGCTCGGGACATCGAGTTGGTTCGTAGGCAGGAGAGTGAGGAGAGGGAGGCTAAGAGGCCTCAGGGATCAGGTAGTTTCAGTGGTGCCCCTTCTAGAGGACAGATTTAGCACAGTAGAGGTCGTCCATTTAGACCTCCACAGCCAGTTCGCCTAGCTTACAGTGGTGTATCTTCGGGGCAGGGTCCTCGCAGTTCTCATCAAGGACGTTTATCTTTTAGTGCCCTTCCAGATAAGAGCTTCGCCCGAGCATCATCTTTTAAGGTTCTTCTATGCATGGTTCGTCTGGTGGTTATCATGGTGGCAGGGGGTTCTCGTCAGTTTTCATCTCCAGCTTTAGGTGGTTGTTATGAGTGTGTATAGTTGGACATGAGTGGAGGCAGTGTCCCTTTCGTCCTGGTAGTTCATCTCAGCAGAGGGTTCAGCCCTCGACTTCAGCCCCAGTCACTTCACCACCTACTCAGGCAGCCAGAGGTGGTGGTCAGGTAGCTAGAGGCCGTCCTAGAGGGGGAGGTCGAGCAGGTGGAGGCCAACCACGTATTTATGCACTTCCGGCTAGGCTTGATGCTATGGCATCTGATGCGGTGATTACAGGTACCATTTCAGTTTGTCACGGTGATGTTTTGGCTTTATTTGACCCTGGTTCCACGTACTCATATGTTTCATCTTATTTTTCCCACTTTCTGAATATGCCCCGTAAGTCTTTAGTTAGGTCTGTTCATGTTTCGACTCCGATGGGCGATACTATTGTTGTGGACCATGTGTATCGGTCGTGTCTTATATCTATTGGGGGTCTAGAGACCCGGTGTACTTAATGTTAATCAGTATGGTTGACTTTGATGTGATTTTGGGCATGGATTGGTTATCCCCATATCATGCTATTCTTGATTGTCACGCTAAGACCGTGACCCTTGCTATGCTTGGAGTTCCGAGAGTGGAGTGGAGAGGGTTTATAGAGCATGTGCCTAGTAGAGTGATTTCTTATTTAAAAGCCCAGTGTATGGTGGAGAAAGGATGTGAATCTTATCTTGCTTTCGTGAGGGATGTTGGTAGTGAGGCTCCTTCTGTTGACTCTGTTCCTGTGGCCCGTGATTTTCCGGATGTATTTCCTGCAGACCTGCCAAGCATGCCACCTGACAGGGATATTGATTTTGGTATTGACTTGGTGCATGAAACTCAGCCTATCTATATTCCACCTTACCGCATGGCACCAGCAGAGTTGAAAGAATTGAAGGAGCAGCTTCAGGAACTCTTAGATAAGGGGTTCATTTGGCTTAGTGTGTCGCCTTGGGGTGCCGGTGTTGTTTGTGAAAAAGAAGGATGGTTCGATGCGCATGTGTATTGATTACAGTCAGCTGAATAAGGTTACAGTAAAGAACCGGTATCCTTTACCTCGTATTGATGACTTATTTGATCGGCTTCAGGGAGCTAAGGTGTTCTCCAAGATCGACTTGAGGTCGGGGTATCATCAGTTGAAGATTCGGGATTCTGACATTCCGAAGACGACTTTCAGGACCATATATGGTCATTATGAATTTTTGGTTATGTCATTTGGACTGACCAATGCCCCAGCAGCTTTCATGCAATTGATGAACAACGTGTTTCAGCCTTACCTTGATTCTTTCGTCATTGTATTCATTGATGAAATCCTGGTTTATTCCCGTAGCTAGGAGGAGCATGCTCAGCATTTGAGAATCATGTTACAGAGGTTGAGGGAGGAGAAGCTTTATGCAAAATTCTCCAAGTGTGAGTTTTGGCTTGGTTTAGTGGCTTTCTTGGGGAATGTGGTGTTTAGTGAGGGTATTCAGGTTGATCCGAAGAAGATTGAGGCGATGCAGAGTTGGCCCAGACCGTCCTCAGCTACAGAGATTAGGAGTTTCCTTGGTTTGGCGGGATATTACCGTCGCTCTGTGGAAGGATTCTCTTTTATTGCTTTACCTCTAACTAGACTAACACAGAAGGGTGTTCCATTTAGATGGTCCGATGAGTGCGAGGAGAGCTTTCAGAAGCTCAAGTCAGCATTGATTACAGCCCCGGTGTTAGTTCTGCCTACTGGTTCGGGTTCTTATACGTTTTATTGTGATGCTTCTAGAGTTGGATTTGGAGCGGTATTGATGCAGGACGGTAGGGTGATTGCCTACACGTCTAGATAGTTGAAGGTGCACGGGAAGAACTATCCAGTGCACCATCTTGAGCTAGCTGCCATTGTTCATGCCTTAAATATTTGGCGGCAATACTTGTATGGAGTGCAGTGTGAGATTTTCACCGACCATCGTAGCTTGTAGTATCTACTGGGGCAGAAGGACTTGAACTTGCGTCAGAGGAGATGGTTGGAGCTTCTCAAGGACTATGACTTGACTATTCTGTATCATCCGAGGAAGGCCAATGTAGTGGCCGATGCCTTGAGTCGCAGAGCCGAGAGTTTGGGGAGTCTAGCTTACCTTTCAGCAGCAGAGCGACCTTTAACTCTTGATGTTCAGGCTTTAGCGGGTCGGTTAGTGAGATTAGATTTGTTAGACCCTCCACGAGTGGTAGCTAGCATGGCTTCCCGATGTTCTCTTTATGATCAAATTAGAGCTCGACAGTATGATGACCCACCTTTGTTGGTGCTTCAAGATAGGGTCCGTCGAGGTGATGCCAGAGATGTGTCTATTGGTGATGACGGAGTTATGAGGATGCACGGCCGTATTTGCGTGCCCAATGTGGATGGTATTTGAGAGTTGATATTAGTAGAGGCCCATAGCTCGCGGTATTCCATTTATCCGGATGCCCCGAAGATGTATCAGGATCTGAGACAGCAGTATTGCTAGAGGCAGATGAAGAGATATATTGTTGAGTATGTAGCACGGTGTCTCAATTGCCAACAGGTCAAGTATGAGCACCAAAGTCCAGGTGGGTTACTTCAGAGGTTAGATATTCCATGGTGGAATGGGAACGGATCACTATGGACTTTATAGTTGGGCTTCCACGGACTTCGAAGGGTTTTGATGCTATTTGAGTCATTGTGTATAGATTGACCAAGCTCACGCACTTCATTCCTGTCATTACCTCTTATACTTCAGAGCGATTAGCTGGTATTTACATTAAAGAGGTTGTCCGATTGCATGGAGTTCTGGTTTTTATTATTTATGACAGAGGTACTCAGTTCACATCTCAGTTTTGGAGGGCCGTACAGAGAGGTATGGGTACTGATGTAGAGTTGAGCACTGCATTTCATCCTCAAACCGACGGGCAATCGGAACGGACTATTCAGATTTTGGAGGATATGTTACGGGCTGGTGTGATTGATTTTGGTGGGTCAAGGGATCAGTTTCTGCCACTAGCGGAGTTTGCATATAATAACAGCTACCAGTCCAGTATTCAGATGGCCCCGTATGAGGCTTTATATGGTAGGAGGTGTAGATCTTCTGTTGGTTGGTTCGAGCCTATCGAGGCCAAGTTATTGGGTACAGATTTGATTCAGGATGCGTTGGAGAAGGTGAAGTTGATTCAGGAGCGACTTCGCATGGTGCAGTCTAGGCAGAAGAGTTATGCGGATCAGAAGGTCCGGGATGTATCTTTTATGAAAGGTGATAAGGTATTGCTGAAGGTATCACCCATGAAGGGTGTTATTCGGAAAGAGGGGAAAGCTGAGTCCATGGTTTATTGGTCCTTTTGAGGTACTTCAGAAGGTTGGAGAGGTGGATTATAGACTTGCCTTGCCACCCAGCCTATCGAGTGTTCATCCGGTGTTTCATGTGTCGATGCTCAGAAAATTTGTTGGTGACCCGTCTCATGTGTTTGACTTCAGCACAGTTCAGCTCGAGGGTACTATGTCATATGTGGTAGAGCCAGTAGCAATTTTGGACCGACAGGTCAGGAAGTTGAGGTCCAAAAATATAGCTTCAGTGAAGGTATAGTGGAGAGGTCAGCCAGTGGAGGAGGCTCCTTGGGAGACCGAGCGGGAGATGCAGAGCAAATATCCTCACTTGTTTGAGACTCCAGGTATGTTTCTAGACCCGTTCGAGGACGAACGTTTGTTTAAGAGGGGGAGAATGTAATGACCCGGTCGGTCGTTACGTAGAACCTGCATTATAATTATTGTTATTGACTTGTCCTAGGTTGGTTATTCTGTTATTGATATGTTAGAGTTGGTAGGCTTGAAATCGGAATGGTTATAATAAAAATTCAGTCACTTAGTCTTTAAAATAGCCTTAGAATGGGAAAAGTCAACTAAGAGTTGACTTATTGGTAAACGACCCCGGAATGCGGATTTTTTTGGCTCGAATAGCTTCGTTAGGTAATTTGGGACTTAGGAGTGTGTCAGGAATATTTTGGTGATGCCCAGTGTAGAATTAGGCTTGAATTGGCGAAAGTTAGTTTTTGGCGATTTTCGGTCGGCAGTGGAAAATAGGTTGTCGGAATGGAATTCCGACAGTTCGAACAGGTTTGTAATGTCATTTTGGATATGTCTGCAAAATTTCAGGTCAATTGGAGTTGTTTTGGATAGTTTCGGCATCGTTGGTGGATTTTAGAAATTTCAAAGTTCTTAGGCTTGAATCCGATGTGATTTTGGTGTTTTGATGTTAGTTTTGGTGTTCCGAGGGTGAAACTAAGTTTTAATGATCATATGTGACGTGTTAGTATGTTTGGTTGGGGTCCCGAGGGGCTCGAGATTGATTTCGAGTGATTAACGGACTCATTTAGACTTGAAAAAATTATTAGTTTTCTGAATTTTGCACAACAGGAATTCCTTCACTGCGATCGCGTGAGGAGAGTCGCGGTCGCATAGTGCATATGGAGAGGGGGAAGAATTTACTCTCCGCGATCGCATAAGTGTGTTCGCGATCGCAGAGGTTGAGCAGGTCGAGCAGTGCGATCGCGTGGACTTGATCGCGATCGCGTAGGGTCAGTCAGGCGCGTGGGGGTGAGGTCAAATGGTCTCCGCGATCGCGTGCGTCTGGTTGCGATCGCGTGGGATTGAGCTGTTGTGAAGCGCGGTCGCGTGGCTTATGCCGCGATCGCAGTGAGTAAAGTGGGGGCCAGAAAGTTTTGTTCTTCGCGATCGCGAGAGGACTTCCGCGATCGTGGTGAAGAAATAACTGGGCAGTTATAAATTAAACCCTCCGCGACCATTAACCCTTTTAACACCATTTTTGAAACGGGAAGAAGCTTTTGAGGCGATTTTGAAGAGGGGAAATCAGTGTTCTTCATAGAGTTAAGTATTTTGGACATTAAAACTTGTTTATAGGTGATTAAGGAGCATAATCCCAGTGTTTAATTCATGAAAATCAGTAGAAAAAGGTGGGTTTAGGGCTGAGATTATGAGGCCTTTAGGGATTGATTGAGGGGTCAAATGAACTCTAATTTTAGTGTTCTTTATATGTACGGACTCGTGAGATGAAGAAGAACTTTTTGGTATAAAAATTTTTGAATTCCGAGAAGCAGGCCCAGGGGTCGGGTTTTAGCAAATTTCGGGTTTTGAGCCAAAACTTGTATTTTTCAAGTGGAATTTATTCCTTGAGCATAATTTGATGATATAAATCTGAACTTGGTAGATTTGGATCATCCGGAAGTTGATTCGAAAGGCAAACGCTCTGCGGAGTAGTTTTCGGGCTAGTTTGAGGTAAGTAATGTCTTTAAATCCTGTCCTGAGGGTATGAAACCCCATACTTTACATCCGTTCACGTATTTTGGAATGAAAAGGTTGGAACTTTGGGAAAATATTCCTTTTTAGGCGACTATTGAGTTGCGAAACCGATTTTTAAGCATATGCTTAATAGTATTGATATGTATTTTGATATGACTTGGGCTGTAAGCCATGTTTGGGGCCTAGTGCCGATCTGTTTACCCCTTGTGGGATGTTTTACTATTTTTCCTCACTTGATATGTTATGATTTTCACTCAGTCTTTTCCTGATAATTGTTTTGACACTCAGAGTATTTTGATATTATTTTCTTGAAAATAAAACACTGTTTTGGGTCGAGAACCCGATACATTTATGGCCTGAGGGGCATGTGGAGAGTGTCTGACTGAGTGAGGCTGCGAGCCTATATTGTGAGGATGTTATGATATGAGTGAGGCTGCGGGCCTATGCTGTGAGTGATTTATGCCATGATGTGGCTTGTTATATAGCGTTTGGGCGGTAGGAGCCCCTCCGGAGTTTGTACACACCCCCAGTGAGCGCAAGTACCTATTGTTATGAGTGATGCCCGCGGGGCTGATACTGAGTGACTGTGAGGTTTCCTGACGGGCTAATACTGAGTGATTGTGAGGTTGCCTGATGGGCTGTTGTTGTGAGAACTGAACTATGGCCCCAGGGGAAGATTTATGATGATTTTACTGAGTTTTTGAACTATGATTCACTTCATTTTCCAAATTGATTTTTACTGAGAGTTTTACTGAGATATAATGAAATTATACTTGTTTCAAAGGATTTCTGGAAATTTGGTTTCGAACTTATGTATTTGATGAATACTTTATGGTGACTTGGTGTTTTACTGGTTTTGTGAATTGGTGTATCTGTGCTGTGTGTTTTATATTTCTCAGGCTATAATTTATTTTCATTACTACTGAGTTGGTGTACTCATCATTACTCCCTGTGCCTCTGTGCACAGATCCAGGTACCAGTTTGCAGCAGTAGCTGTCTCAGTTGGTTAGCAGCAGTTTACAGGATTTTGAGGTAGTTGTCCAACGTCCACAGCTTCTCCATTTACCTTCCTTGATAAGTATTAGCATTTGATTCATAAACATTTATTATGACATTAGCAGAGTTAGATTTATTTTCTTAGATACTCATGATCACTGACTCCAGTCTTGGGAGGTTTTATTTAGAGTTGTTTAGACTATTATTGGGGCGCTAAGACTTAAAGAAACTATTTCTAGCTATGGTTCCTGTTTATTATTGATTTGTGAATTATTATAATCAAATAAATGCGTAGTAATGTGATGGTTGGCTAGCCTAGTTCTACGATAGGCGCCATCACGGCCTGTTAGGATTTGGGGTCGTGACAAAGGTCTTCACCATTTTTATCTGGTAGTATGAAGATTTGAAGATATGCTATGACGATTTGAAGGTGAACTATGAAGATTTGAAGATGAACTATGAAGATATGAAGACATTAAGAACAAGTTATGAAGATATGAAGGATCTATGAACATAGGAGGATATGAAAAACTCGAGGGTAACTTAAGAAAGTTCGAAATCAGAAAGTAAAAAAGTGAAAATAGGAAACCAGAACTTTTATAGGGAAAGAGTAATGAGTGCATGGCGTTTCGAATTCGGTAACTACCGGGGATGATCAACCGGCGGCTGGCGCTTGAGCGACGTGACTGATGTGGCGTTTCGGTTCATCACCTTGCTCATGGTGTGTGGGAGGAGGAACCGAGGTCAATTAGTCACTTCTCATTGCTCCTATAATCTACTATTCGAGAAGTGAGGGGACTATCTGTATACGAGTAAAATCAGTAATAGAGTTATCCCCGATTTTCCGTTAAAAAGAAAAGAATGATGTTACTCGTTACTAGCTTGAATAAGACCGAGGGTGCCTGCAGATCGGAACTAGGAGCGGACTAATGATTTGTCGAGAATCGAGCATGGTTGAACCGGGGGAGATTCCAACTCGAGCGATACGAAGAATCAAGGGTAAAGGTAAAGACGGTGAAAGAAGACAAATGAAGAGCCGAAATATCCGCCATCAGTCGGATATTATGGTGCAAATCACGCTCGGTATTGGCTATAGATCGTGTTTTTGTGAGAGAAAAGAAAGAGAGGATTTTTACCTTATTTAGACTTGTATTAGGGTTAAAGCTCCTCTACTATATAAAGAAGAGAATCTTTTCATTTTCTGGCACTGTTGGCACACAATACCAAAGCAATAAAGTTAATTTTTGGCTTTTAGAAATTGTTCAAGTGTTATTCAGTTGTTCATCTATTTAGTTGCAATCGAGCTTTATTCTGAGGGCTCGACTGAGACCGATCTTTAGCATTTAAATCTAACGCTGGGCTTAGTTACTTCACCACACTTGGTTTGATCGTTTTATCTCCTTTTAATTCAATCACTTACTGTTCTTTGATCAACAACAACAACTACCAGTATAATCCCACCAAGTGAGATCTAGGGATGGTAGGATGTACGCAGCCTCACCCCTACCCTTCCAGGGTAGGGAGATTGTTTCCGATTTAACCTCGGCTAAAGAAGGTGAAGGAACTTACTATTCTTTGATCATTTGTGTTAAATTAAACCATGTATCATTTAAATCGCATACAAATTCAATTATTATCCATTTTAAGAGTAAACAAGTATATTATTCTTTTATTCGATTATGCATGTTTGTTTAAAATGTTCAGTAACATCATCATATGTGATTTTCTTGACACAAAAATTATCATAACTCAACTTTGGCGAAGGAGAAAGCAGAGAGGAAGAATAAAAAGAAAATTGGCAATGGTCGTTGTCCCTTTCCCTGTCCTCGTCCTTGTAATAGAGACCCACTCGCCACACCATAATAAATTGTTCTTGTCGTCTCATCCATACCTTTGTTGGTTGCACTATGAATCCTTCGTTTATGATTTCCTCAGACTTATGAACACGATCATTAATAAAGTTACGCTAATAAACATTAACAAAAATTCGTAATTCAGATATTATTATTATTTTTTGCTAGGACTAAGAAATTCATATATACATATAATATTCATTAGAGTGCAGAATCATAAGAAAAATAAATGATACTATGGTGCATATATATGAAGAAGGGCATACATTAAGAGGGTAAATTGTTAAAGAAGAAGGCGCAGATGGAAGAAACAGTGCAATACAGCGAACTTCACCCGATAACGAAACCTTTTAGTTATTAAGGAACTAGGGAATCATATTAAACAAGTGTTTACTAAGCGTATCTCTACATAATCAATTGATGTAAAAGGATAAAATAGAATCCGCTAAACCACACATTAATTTAAATTTTATATTCGCTTTTACTGCTAATAAAAAGTACCACACCGTCTAATCAATAACTAATTGAGCAATATTAAGTTAAACACTTCGCTGATAATGGCACCACAATGTGGTATCTTGAAGAAACACCCAACACGGGTGTGTTTGCCATGCACTTGATTAAACAAGTTCCACTTACAACAAACACACCCACCATGGGTGCGTTATAGCAACAAACAATGGATTTGCAACTGAACAAATCATGGCTACACACCCAAATTGCCCATCCACCATGGCTGGGCACATTGTTTTTATAATTTTTTAATTTTTTTTTTACTGATGAACTATTTGTATAGATTATTTCAAGAACAAAGAATAGCAAGGTTGATGCTAATTATTGTTTTGTCTTCACAAATATTACTTGTTTATTAAAATCTTTGTATCCACAACGATGCATGGTAGTAAAGAAAACAACGTGTTTATCCATAATTATTTCAATAAGTTTAATGCATGATATGAAATTCTGTTTCTCTTAAGCTTTGTGAGATGAAGACAATAAAGGATAAGTAGAAAAAGAAAACCACTATCTAAATAACAGGAAATATGAAGTCAATAATCCATTAATATTTGGAAGCTACTTTCACGAGAGAGCATACATGGGGTTCTTTTTTGAAAATGTCTCGAGGACAATATTTTGAAGTTGTAAATGCACAAATTGAACTTGAAAACAGTATCAAAGAGTTTCACTTGCAAAAGTGGAACTCGAGAATACTTTTCTGGAGTTCACTCTTTCACAAATAGGTTTCACGTTAACAGGCCCGAGATGAAGAGCAAAGCGTGAAAAAGTCCTTTACGGTATTCAATATGGATTGACTATTCTTTTAACTATACTTTGCAAATGCTAGTTATACTTTCAACAAGCGATCCTAAAGATGACTACTTGGTATAACTTTTACTGTGGCTTCAACATGAATGCTTTATGGGATGTTTATGTTTTAAATTAAAAGCCCCAACAAGCCACAAAACTAGTCTGATAGAGATAGTGGCAATTTTAAACCAAAAAACAACGGTGTGGGCATTAAGAATCCAATAAATTAACGAAGGGTAATTTGTCCCGATCCCAAATCACCCGGTCGTGATGGCGCCTATCGTGGAACTAGGTTAGCCGACACATTTTCAGAATGATTCGACACTTCATAATAAAGGTGTTTTTAAATCATTAATTAATAAAAATTTCATAACGTAAGTGTCACGATCCAATTTTCTCTCCGTTGGGTATCGTAATGTCACATAGTCTTAAGGACTAGATAAGCCTAATATTAAATAACATAAATCATAATATCAAACTTTCAAATGCTTTTTGAAATAACTATCTATGCTTTGAACATCATTCCCAAAACCCGGCGAGTACAAGTCATAAGCTTTAAAGAATTTACACTAAAATCTCTAGTCACCACTGTTCGGAATAAATACAACAATGTATGAACAAAAATATAAGACATAAAAAGGTGACTCTGAAACCGCGAACATTGAAGCGGTTTTACCTTGAGTCTCCACAACAGCAACTGCGCTGTTAAGAAACAATCGGCCGGCTATGCAAAAACCTGGAATCTGCACATAAATATACAGAAGAGTAGTATGAGCACACCACAGTGGTTCCCAGTAAGTATCAAGACTAACCTCGGTGAAGTAGTGACGAGGACTAGTCGAGACACCCACTGGTATGATAAATTAAACGACTTAAATATAGAAAATGACAGAATATGACATCTATCTAATGACTACACAATATAGTAAATAACAGAATATCAACAATGCGGAAGAAAATACAGCAAACAACAACGGAACAACATAATAATACACAGAAGGATAGACGAAAATACAAGCCAGAACCGGAACCCACAACACAATAAGAACACCGGTAACTCAGCACTGCATTAGTTTTTCCAAATCAGGCCTTAGCCAACAACCCAATAAACTAGTCAAATCTTCGAGTGATACTTTTAAATCGCAAGTTTATATTGAAAGCTTTAAAAATATAATGATTTAAATTAGAAAATTTCCTTTGAAATATACTTCCTCCGAAGATATATAAATATACTTTACAGAACGAAATCCTCAAACGAAATTCCTTTCAATAAAATCTTTTCAAATGTACCTTTACAATAAATGTTTTTCAAACATTGTTTCCTTCAAGATAAATGCTTTTCAAACATACCTTTTGAAATAATAGTCTTTCAAACATAGTTTTCTTCAAGATAAATCTACCGGGATTCCGTCATGTAGTTCAAAATTTGTCATGCAGTACAGGGGGATCTCCTAGAATACGTTCGTAGTCCCAAAATTAATATGCATTGACGGGGGATCTCCCAGAATACGTCCATAGTCCCAAAGTAAATATGCAGTACATGGGGATCTCCCGGAATACGTTCATAGTCCCAATTTAAATATGCAGTACAGGGTGATCTCCCGGAATATGTCTGTAGTCCCAATTTAAATATGCAATACAACCAATAGAGAGAACAACTCGAACACGACAGAAACATCGTACATTGTCACAACAAGCACAAAAGCAACAAAAGACAGAAAATGCAAAATGCGACGAGCAAATCAATACAAGAACTTAAATCACAAGAATGGTAAAACTCACTCATATGAAGTAGCCACTGAAGGGAATGCCAAGCACAAAGAGAAACAATGTAACGAGGGAAAAACAAAACAAATATAGCAATGATTCACAATATTCAAGTTCACAACAAGAAGTCAACACAAATCGAGAAATTCTAAATACGGGCAAGTCGACTAAGGTGTAGGTTACCTAATTTCATTTTTAAGGTTGAATAATTGTGAGAGATTTCCACAATCCAATTAAGGTAAGCAGCTACAGATAACCCAAATTCCAATTTTTGCTAAACAACTATAAGGAGAGATATCACTAATCTTAGCTAAATAGGTAGTTTATGAATAAAATATAGCATGATGATAGGAGAGATAAATTTTTTCAATTAAGTCAATTAAGGTCGAACCGACCACAAAGGAAATCTAAAAGCAAGTAATTCTAATTTAAGCAGGAAGAGATGAAACTAGTCATCATAAACTCAGTCATAACAATTTACAAATTCATACACGGGGAATATAAGGACCTAAGAACCCTAAAAGACCAACTTCATACAATTAAGTCCGGGTACGCACTCGTCACCTCGCGTACACGGGATACAATCAACATAGAATACTCAAATCATAAGGGGTAGTTCATCCACACAAGGTTAGGCAAGATACTTACCTCGAAGACGACAACCCAGTACTCTAAAATGGACTTCTCGGGTGGAAAGACCTCCGGACGGCTCAAATCCAACTAGAACAACTTCCAAACACACATAAATCATATAAGAATCTATTCTGAATAATTAAGTTTCGATCTTTACAAGATCTAAAAATTGACCCAAAAGTCGACCCCCGGGCCCGCACCTCGGAACCCGTCAAATTTTATAAAATTCGAATACCCATTCCGATACGAGTTCAACCATACAAATTTTATCAAAATTTCGATACCATTTGGTCCCTCAAATCACAATTTTTCATTTTAGAAATTTTCTTTCAAAACCCACATTTTCCTCAACTCAAAACACAAATTAAATGATGAAAATAAAGATAAAATAATGGAATATATTTAATTCTAGTTGAATACCACTTACCCAATCGAATTTCGTGAAAAATCCATCAAACATCGCCAAGAACCGAGCTCTAGAAGTCAAAATGTGATAAAATGGCTTAACTCTCGATTTGAGATTATATTATGCCTGCCCAGGTGTTTATGCATCGCAAACGCGGGGATATGGATGCGTTCGCGAAGAAGAAAAATGAGAGCCTTTCAGTTTGGTCATCGCGAACGCGACATCAAGAACTCGAACGCGAAGAAGGAAAAGATGATGGCTCACCCTGGCTTACGTGAAAGCGAGGAAGGGAATCCAAACGCGAAAGAGGGAAGTGCATAACTATGCGTTCGCAGACAGAAGAATGCGAATGCATAGAAGGAATGGTCATCAGTGCCCAGGGCCTGGTTTGTACTACGCGAACGCGGGGAGAGGGTATGCAAACGCGAAGAAGGGAAATTGGGCTGCCCAGAAAAGACCCTTCGCGAATGCGAGGGCTATGATGCGAACGAGAAGAACCTCCAACATGACTCATTGCGAACGCGTTAGAGCAGACGCGAACGCGAAAGAGGAAACCAGCTGACAGATATCAGCAGTGAAAAATAGGAGAAAATTTACCTGAAGCCTATCTGAAACACACCCGGGACCCTGTCTAAACCACAAACAAGTCACATAACCTAACGCGGACTCGCTCGAGGTCTCAAATAACCTAAAACAATTCCAAAACGATGAATCAAACCATGAAACGAACTTATGAACTTTTCAAATCTTCAAACTTCTAAATCGTGCCGAAACCTATCAATTCAACCCGGAATGATGCAAACTTTTGCAGAAAAGTCCCAATTGACATCCCAGAGCTACTCCAACTCTCAGAATCGCATTCCGACCCCGATATCTTAAAAAGTCAATTGTGGTCAAACTTCTCAAATTTCCAACTTTGCCGAATTACCTCAAATTACTCTACGGGCCTACAAAACCAATTCCAGACGCGTTCCTAAGTCGAAAATCACCATACGAAGCTGTTGAAATTACCTAAAATTCATTCTGAGGCCGTTTACCCAAATGTCAAACCTCTGGTCAACTTCTATCGCTTAAGCTTCCAAAACTGAAATTTTCCTTCCAATTCGACTCCGGATCATCCGGTAATTGAATCCGACCACGCACGCAGGTCGATATACACAATGTGAAGCTTAAATTCCCAAAACGACTGGTCGGGTCGTTACATTCTCACCCTCTTAAAACAAACGTTCGTCCTCGAATGTGCCAAGATTCATCTTGAACTCATCCGATCACTGAATGCACACTTTTAACACACACCCGTAGGGTGATCCCACGTCACCCTAACCTACATAAGCCTGATGACACACTTACAACTACAATATAGTCTTCCCAGCACCACCGATAAGCCTCATACCTCAATTTCTCACCTTCTACTCATTTCTAAAAGACCCGATTCTAAATTCATATCTGTCATTAGCCTCAACCAGATGCATTAGCTCATGACTACACCCATAAGGCATGACCACACAATATAGCACATCCCACATAGGCCCATACTAAAACTTCTGATCACAATAGCTATCTGAAATCAATCCAGCACTGGCGATTAGCCTCCCATCTGAAATAATTCTATTTCCAAAACCCATAATACTGATAATGATGCAATAAACACGAAGACCTTAATATTATACACCCAAATCACCAACCACAACTACAACTACCGGGCACACGTCCCGCAAGCTGAAACTCAAGAAGCACATAACGAAAGTGACTGGATATGGGAAAGAGAAACACACAAGGGAAACTATCAAATAAGTCCGACAGGCACTACCCTCTACCAGTACTGACCCACAACTGATATAGCAAGGAAATAATGAAAACATGTAAACAAATCATAAGGATCCCGTCCTGATAAAATTTCCACCGCGGTACTCAGCCCGGTCCAAACATATCGAATCACAAAATATCACGAGGACCTCGCCGTCAACTCTAAATCACATGCCGAAAATATATCATACCAATTGAAATCTCCCACTAACTCATCTCAGTTAATAAAATCATGACGCTCACTTAACTCATATCTCGATAGAGTATCATATCACAACTCGTAAATAAAATACTCATGAAAAATCACATAAAGCTACCATGATGAACAACAAGGACTCACTTCTAGTCTCACCACTCTCAATGATGAATGAAAACAACGATAGACTTGTGCTGCCACTTTTAGAATCTCCCAACACGAGCAGTCATGAAAACTAGAGTGCAAAGCATGAACTCACTCATAAATAAAGCAACAAATAAGGGAAACTCGTCCCGACCAGCAGAACTATAATGAAATACAAATGGTGCCCCTCGGTAACACCAATTGTGCCCCTCTGTAACAGTAAGTTTAAACAACAAGTGCGGAAAATAAACAAAAGCCCGACATCGGGGTGTCACAAGTTACAATCGTCTACCAAGGACTATCCGAAAACAACTAACACTATTACAGTCTGGAGAACACTAATATAGTCTAAGGAAGATAAGAGGGAGAGGAGCAAGGCTAAATCTCCATGCAGCTACCTTGCCGACTCTGAGAATCCGCGACGGATGGAAGAATCAGTGCTCGCTATCACGTCTAGAAATCCCTAGATCTGCACACAAAGTGCAGGGAGTAATGTGAGTACGCCAACTCAGTAAGTAATAAATGTAAATAAGGGATGAGCAGTAAGAAACACATAAATCCATGTCATGAAACCGCAGTAAGTGTATCTTGCCTTCAAAATAGTGTATAAGTCAAATCATCTTGCTTAAAATCCAATTTCAGTAAAAATCATTTGAAGATAGTTTTCCAACAGTTTCAACATAGTTTCAAAGACGTTTAGAGTAAAAGAGATAAAATCATAAATAGCCCCTCGGGAAAAACATGTATCATAAACCGCCCCTCAGGCATAATATCACTCAGTACCTGTGCTCACTAGGGGTGTACCGACTCCGGAGGGGCTCCTATAGCCCAAGCGCTATAACAAGCCATCTCGTGGTGTAATCAATCAGCCTCTCGGCCTCCCATATCTCATAAATCAGTACAACATATTGCGGCGCGCAGCCCAATCCCATGATATCCTCAAACCGCAGGCCTTCGCCTCACTTAGTCAGAAACCTCTCAAGACACTCGGGCTATCAATAAAACAGGGTGCTCAGGCCAAAATATCATTTTATGTAACAAAATGGAGTAAGTAAGACTGAGTTATGAAATCAGAAAAACATAGCATGACTGAGTACAAATTTTAAATCAAAACAGTGAGGAAATAGTAGTAAACGCCCCTAAGGGTCCAAAAAACTTGGCATGAGGCTCAAATATGGCATTCAACCAAAAACATAGTAATACTTTCTAAAACACAAAATATCATATAGTTTTCACTCAAATACGCAACTTAATAGTTGCTACGGGAGGGACCAAGTCACAATTCCCAACGGCGCACGCCCAACGATCGTCATCTAGCATGTGCGCCACTTCAAATTAGTGAAAACAATGTGAAATCCTGGGTTTCATACCCTCAGGACAAAATTTACAATCATTACTTACCTCAAACCGGACCAAGCTCTAACCCGCGATGCCCTTGCCTCTTGATTCGGCCTCCAAATGCTCTGAATCTAACCAAAATCGATATATTATCATCAATATACGCTAAAGGAATGAATTTCACTTAAAAGTTATCAAATAAGACCAAAAATCCCAAATCTGGCTCAACCCGGGCCCCGGCCCACATCTCGAAATCCAATGAAATTCACAAAATCCGAAAACCCATTCACTTCCGAGTCCAACCATACTAAATCTATCAAAATTCGACCTCGAATCGGTGTTCAACTCCCAAAAATCCAGTTATGATGTTTCTGCAATCCCCCCCCCCTCCAATTTGTATCCCAATTCTCTAATCAAATGATGGATTAAATGTTATGATCATGCGGTTTAGCAAAAACTGAGTTAGAATCACTTACCTCGATGGTTTTCTTGAAAATCCCTCAAAAAATAACCAAAACCCGAGCTCTCTAGGTCAAAGTATGAAAATAAAACCCTGAATCTCGTATTTATAGTGCACCCTCAGGACAACTCCGCTCCCAGTGGAAAACCCACCGCCTCCGTGAGCCTCACACCGCTGTCTGCGGAATTTCCGTCGCGGCCGGGAAAATTCCAAACTTCTGAGATCATGCAGGTCCTTCCGCTGTCCACGGAAAAAGTGCCGCCCCCGCGAACTTCCACTGCTGACCGCATCCCAAACTATAGAGAACCCTCCCCTCTAAACACCAGCAACTCCCTCAGCACACTAGCACCCTATTTTCAATAGTTAATTCACCCGCTAACCATATGGAACTCACCCGAGGCCCTCGTAACCTCAACCAACCAAACCAACACGTCCCATAACATCATTCAAACTTATTCGAGCCTTCGAATCACTCAAAGCAACACTAAAACACCAAATCAACCTCAGATTCAGGCCTAAGAACTTATAAACTTTCAAATTTCACAAACGACGCCTAAACCTATCAAATCACCTCTGAATGACCTGAAATTTTGCACACACATCCCAAATGGCACTGCAGACCTACTCTAATTTTCGTAATTCCAATCCGACCCCGATATCAAGATTTCCACTGCGGACCGTAAAACACCAAATTTCCTATTTTGCCGATTCAAGCCTAATTCTACTACGGACCATCGAAGTATGTTCTGACCCACCCTTAAGTCCAAAATCACCTAACAAAGCTATCCGAACCATGAAAACCAAATTCCAAGATCGTTTACCAATAAGTCAACTTCTGATTGACTTTTCCAATTAAATAACCAGCTTAAGAGACTATGATGTTTTAGACTTCAATACTTCACAATATTTAGAGTTAATTGTGAAGTACCCAATTTTCGAGTGTTGTCTATTAAGAAGAACCTAGTTATTCTTAGCTTACTACTTACTACTGTTTGTGGAATAATAATGCAGTAATAGTAAAGACACATGGATTTTTACGTGGAAAACACCTGGCTCAAAAGGTGAAAAAACCACGACCTACTCCTCAGTAGGATTTGCGCAAACACTTCACTAAACACTGAGCCAACAACGGACTTACAAAATAAACTCTTTTGTAATCCTAGGACTAACTCTAATCCTCTTTGTATCCACTAGCCTATAGCTAATTTATACAGAATTCAAGTTAACGCTAACTTGAACAAGTTGTACCTATTACAATTTGCTTCTATGAAAGCTGTAAGATACAATATTAAAATCCCTAGTACAATTCAACTAGACTCAAGACTCAAATGATGGAACTGTTTCTTCTAGTTGACTTGTAGCTTCAGCACAATACTCCTGCTTGCAAATATTCTGGGTATACTTGCTTTCAGAACTTAATTCGATTTTTGCTCTTTGTGCGTGTGTGTATTTTCAGCAGTTAACTCTTGAGCATTTATAGAGTCATTTGTTGATTTTGATTATGCTTGCTTTGGATGAGTTCGAACACAACTCAACTTCCTTCCTCTATTTCTGTCCTTGCTGAAAACAACTTCTTCTCATCTTCATCAGTTTGCAATCTTTTCGTATTGCAGGACATCCCTTCAGTTATTTGCTAGTCACCAATCACTGATGTCTCCTTGCTTTGCATGATTCTGCTGCCAACAGTTTCGATGAACTAAGTCTGCTCAGATGGACCTGGTTCAACTTGTCACCTTTTGTCATTCTTCAAAACCCATTCTGTACATGGGCCAACAAATTCCCCCTTTTTGATGATGACAAACTTTGTGCTTTTTATCCTATATACACTGTTAACACTTTGTATATTTTGAGCATTAATCATTAAGAACCAGGTTCATTAAGTTATAAATATCACTTTAAAAATTCTGAACAAAACACTTAGACTTTTTCAAGTACACATCTTCCCCCTTTTGGCATCAGCGAAAAGTTGCAAAATGATATTCATCAGTTATTAATGCTTTACTCATGGCCAAGTCCTAGGCAACTCCAACTGCACATATGATTAATCTTCACAAGAAACCAATAATGAAAACTAAAGTTATAAACAGAGACATTTGAACAAAAACTAAGATTTCATTAATGATTCAGCAGTTATCAGCACCAAACAAAAAAAACAAGCGAGTCAACATGAGCAGAACAAACAAAAACCGAAACTAAGACTTCAAAAAACTAAAACTATCCCGAATCTGGGCACTTGAGTGGTTGAGGGGGGTAGGTCTGAAAGATCATATGGCTGGGAAGGTGCAGGTGAGGTTGGGTTCGTTGATTGGAGTAGAGACAGCATCTGGTGCAGAACACCCTCATTTTTCTCCTTATGCCTGGCTAATTCAGCTCTAAGAGCATCTCGCTCAGCTTCAACCTCATTCAGACGAGTCTACAAATGAAGGATCTCCACATCCTTAAGCTCGCCAGCTTGCACCAATGCACGAACCTTGCTGTTGATAGGCTGTCTCTGAGATGAACCAGGTTCATCTGCCAGAGCACTTACAGGATAATCACAGGTTAGCAAGGTGTTCCTCCCAAAATAGTCCTTTGCAGTGGGCATTTCAGCATTTCTCGAGGGGACTCCAAAGTGAGTCAGGACTGCAGTGAGGATAAAACCATAGGGGATGGCATGAGCCTTGAGGCCATTGAAAACTCTGTCCAGCAACTGAATGATCAGTGAAGGCCAATTAATCTGCTTCCCTCTGTACATGCACTCCATTAGAGTAAGATCCATATAGTTTGCAATATGCCTGCGTTCTTGTCTGGGCAACAGAAATTTTAACACAAACTCGAAAAAGAGTTTGTGTTCTGCCTTCATCTCACTTTTAAACACAGCTCGGGGCACCAGCTCCTTCTCATTATCACTGAAAAACCTGGTAATGTTCAATGCTGAGTCCATACCATCCAGGCTAGGCCACCTTTGCCTCGTATAATCATCAAAGCCTTCAGAAGGTATATCCAGGATCACCCCTAGTTCCATAGCATCAAAGGAGATGTCAACTCCCTTGACCAGATATGTCGCCCTTCCCCCAATTACAGTAGCATTCCCCATGAATTCAACCACCTCGTTTCTGGCCAGTCTGCCATCCATTCGAAGGACCATGTCCTTCCAGCCTTGACATGCCAGAAAGTCCATCAGATATATCATGCCTGGCTCCTCCAGGTCTTTCAATAGTTTCCCTTTCAAGATATGCCTTTTGCCAAACATGGCAATCTTCCTCTTCACCACTCCAATCTGGGTCATTTTCTTCCACCACAAATTTTACCTTTTTCTTCTTCTTCTTCTTCTTCTTCTTCTTTTCAGACTTGGACCTCGTCCTTTTTGATGTGCTTCCAGTAGGGGCAGACATAGAACTTGACTTCTTTGCAGAAGTCTTGGACATTTTGTGCTTGGTTGCCACTATCGCCACTGGAGCAGCCTCCTCAGTTGGTTGGACCAGGTCCAACATCTCTTCCTCATCAACAGCCTCAACATGCTCTCCCACCTTTGCTTTCTCTTTTTCAATTCTTTTTCTCTTACTCTCCTTCAACGCCTTTTCTAGCCTCTCCTCCTCTTCTCTAACTATGTTTCTTGTAACCCTTCCTCTTGAAACAGGTTCACCTCCAGATTCTATCTTCTTCCTCTTCTTTGAAGAACCTGAGGCTTTAGGCAGTGAGGACCTTGGGGTCCTTCTTTTCTTGGGATTGTAAGAATCCCCCAGTTTCTTCAGCCTCTCAGCCAAAGGTTCATCATCATCAGACTCATGAAAGTCCGCAACCTCCTGTAACAACTTCTCTAACCCCTTTGCAGCATCTTCCTATGTATTTGTACCCCCTGACACCAAGACCTCTTCTTTACGATCATCAAGAATGGGGCCACAGATAGCAAGTGAGGCACCATCCTTCCCTATTTCCCTCTCACCTTCACCCTTACTCTCAAGAACCGGGTTCTTCCCTGTTTTTCTATCCATACTTGGGACTTCCACATCCACCACTGTACCCACCAGCAGAAACCTATTATTAGAATTCAGATTAGATGAAGCTTCAGTAGTACCTTTTCCAGAACTTGACGTACCAGGTGCATCGTTATGTGCTGATTTGTAAGAATCACTAGATGAATCAGGTTGTGGTGGTGCCTCAGCCTCTAACAGTTGTTCCAAGAACCTTGATCTTGTACCAGATGCAACCGATTTACGTGCAAGAACCTTGACACGATGGCGTTTTGGGGCTGGGGTTTTAGGTGTGGGTTTAGGTTTTGGTGTAGGTTTAGGTTTTGGCATGGGTTTGGAGAGAAAGACGAAGAGAATAAGCAGAAAAGACTGAATTGAATTTAGTTGAACACAATTCTACTTTGTTTTATTCACGAAAGGTGATGATTGTTTATTTATAATGTGTGGCTAGGGAGATAACGACGGAAGAGGGTTAATGCAAGTAGAAGACTAATCGATTACAAAGTGTCAGTGATTAGACTTGATTAGACCATTACTTTTCCCCCTAAAACTAGGCGTATTAATTGTGACGGGATTCTTGAAACTGGTTCTTTTTTGGGTAAGTGCAGGAATTTGAACTGAACTATAATTGGATAGAGTCCTGCTCATATATGACTGTACTTGAATTAATACATGTATGGAGATGAGAACGTACCTTGTCAGTTATGTAACCCAGCATGGATGAACCAGGTTCAACCAGAAAAATATTTTGCCTCAATTCACAAAAAATAGATAAACATCATTAGCAACTATGTAATCATGTTAATACATGGCAGATGATTATGTCAATCAAGTCACAATGTTGAGTAATGATTAATCTGATTAAATATCTAATTGAATTTCTAGCCAAAAAAATATTATTTTTTTCAATTTTTCAATTTTTTTCTGCTCAGTTTTTTTTTTCATTTTGTTCTTCAATCATGTGATCTTAATCATCCCTAATTCAAGTATTTTTCTTTCATAATGCTCTCTACTCAATGCCTTGGTGAATATATCAGCAATTTGACGATCAGTAGCACAGAATTCAATGGAGATCATTCCCTTTTCATAGTTATCCCTTAAGAAGTGGTGCCTAACATCTATGTGCTTAGTTCTTTTGTGATGAACCGGGTTCTTGGTCATACTAATTGCACTAGTGTTATCACAGAAAATAGGAATGCATCCCACATCAATACCAAAGTCCAAGAGTTGTTTCTTGATCCATAGCAACTGAGCACAGCAAGAGGCTGCAGCCACATATTCAGCCTCAGCAGTACACAAAGCTACTTAATTTTGTTTCTTGGTGGCCCAAGAGACAAGGAAGGAGCCCAAAAAGTGAGCCATGCCTGAAGTACTTTTCCTGTCAACCAAGAAACCTGCATATCCTACAAGGTCAAAATTACTACCTTTAGGATACCAAAGGCACAAGTCAAAAGTGCCTTTCAAATATCTCTGAATTCTCTTTACTGCAGTGAGGTGAGACTCCTTTGGGTTGGCTTGAAACCTAGCACATAGTCCCACACTGAACACAATATCAGGCCTGCTTGTAGTAAGATATAATAGAGACCCATTCATTCCTCTGTATGTCTTCTGATCAACGGATGAACTAGGTTCATCCACATCCAACTTTGTAGTTGTGGCTATCGGGGTATCTATCTCCTTTGAATCTTCCATCTTGAATTTCTTGAGAAGTTCTTTTACATACTTCTGTTGATGAATCATCGTGACATGTGGAGTTTGTTTGATTTGCAAACCTAAGAAGAAGGCAGTTCACCCATCATACTCATTTCAAACTCACTCCCCATCAGAGTAGCAAATTCCTTGCTAAGCTTTTCAGTAGTTGCTCCAAATATGATATCATCAACATATATTTGAACAATCAGAAGATCCTTCCCTTTTTCCTTTAGGAACAAAGTACTGTCAATTTTGCCTCGTTCATACCCATTTTCCAGTAGGAATTTCGACAATCTCTCGTACCAGGCCCTAGGTGCTTGCTTGAGACCATAGAGAGCCTTGTCAAGATTGTATACATGATCAGGTGATTCTTTGCTCTCAAAGCCAGGAGGTTGTTTCACATAAACCTCTTCCTTCAGATAGCCATTTAGAAAGGCACTCTTAACATCCATCTAATGAAGAGTGAATTCCATGTGTGCGGAAAATGCTATAAAAAGTCTGATAGCTTCCAGTCTTGCCACAAGAGCAAAGGTCTCATCATAATCAATTCCCTCTTCTTGGTTGTATCCTTGAACAACCAGTCTTGCCTTATTTCTTGTAACAGTTCCATCCTCATCGAGTTTGTTCCTGAAGACCCATTTGGTGCCAATTATTGATCTGTCCAATGGCCTGGGTACCAATTGCCATACTTGACTTCTTTCAAATTGATTCAGCTCCTCTTGCATGGAATTTACCCAGTCAGCATCTTTCAGGGCTTCAGCAATGTTCTTTGGATCAATCAAGGATAGAAATGCATCAAACGCACACAGATTTTTCAAGGAGGATCTTGTTTTGATTCTGATCTCAAATCTGTTATTATGTTCTCAAGAGGGTGAGAACTTTGATATCTGTGTGGTTTGATTGTCAGTTGTTCCATGTTGTCTTGTTGTTGTGGAACAGGTTCAGGCCCAGGAGTTTCATGTGAAATTCCCCCTGTCGTGTTGCTTGGGGTTGTTGAACCTGGTCCTTCACCTGTTCCAGCTTCCACAGGTACTTCAATGTAGTCATTGCTCCTCACCAGTCCAAGCTCTTCATCTTCTGGTTCCTGTCTCTCAGATAAGATGTTAGTTTCATCAAAGACAACATGTACACTTTCTTCTACACACATAATTCTTTTGTTGTATATTTTATATGCTTTGCTATGTGTAGAATATCCCAAGAACGCTCCCTAAGATGGGATATGTTGGGCTTTCTCCCTTTAAGTAATTCATAGGGAGTCTTCTCTACCAGAGGTCTAGTCATGCATATATTGATTATATAACATGCAGTGTTAATTGCTTCAGCCCAGAAGCTGTGAGGTAGTTTGCTTGATATAAGCATGGTTCTTTCCATGTCCTCAAGAGTTCTGTTTTTCCTTTCCACAACCCCATTTTGCTGTGAGGTTCTAGGAGCAGAGAAGTTGTGATTCACACCATGTTCATCACATAACTCAGCAAACTTAGCATTCTCAAACTCAGTACCATGGTCAGATCTAATGGATGCTAGTTGATGTCCTAATTGATTCTGAATTTTCTTGACAAATGAGGAGAACATATCAAATGCTTCATCCTTAGATGCCAAGAATAAGGTCCAAGTGAACCTTGAAAAATCATCTACTAGCACCATCACATATCTCTTCCCACCTCTACTTAGAATTCTCATAGGACAACACAGATCCATATGAACCAGTTCCAACGACCTGGTGGTACTGACCATTTTCTTGACCTTGAAAGAAGACCTTACCTGCTTCCCCCTTGCACAAGCTTCACAAACATTGTCTTCTTTGAACTTAATGTTAGGAAGCCCTATCACTAAGTCCTTGGAGACCAACTTGTTCAGTTGATTCAGACTTGCATGACCAAGTCTTTTGTGCCACAGAAGGGTTCACTGTCCAACACACTAAGGCAAGTGAGTTCATTGTCAGACAGTGTTGACAAGTCAATAACATACATATTTTTCATTCTTTTTCCCTGCAAAACAATCTTATCAGTAAGCAAGTTTATCACAAAGCATTTTGTGGAGGTAAATGCGATAAGGTTACCTTTGTCACACATTTGTGACACACTGATTAGGCTATATTTCAAGCCATCTATCAGATACACATGTTCAATTGAACGTGTATCATCTTTACCTACCTTTCCGACCCCTATTATTTCACCTTTCTTTCCGTTTCCAAAGGAGACATTTCCTCCTTTGAGGTTCTCAAGTGAAAGGAACCGTTCTTTGTTCCCAGTCATATGCTTAGAGCAGCCACTATCCAAAAACCAAAATTGGCTGCTTCCCTTCACTTGTACCTTCAAAAGAAAATCAGGGGTTAGTTTTAAGAACCCAAACTGATTTGGGTCCCTTTCCATGAGAGAATGGATGAATCAGGTTCTTTCTGGCCCAATTTGGTAGCCAGTTATTTTTCTTAATGAATCTCTCATTTTTCTGACTGGCCCTTTCTTTTGCAGAACATTCATGTTTGTAATGGCCAGTCTTCCCACAATGGGTGCAAATTTTATTTTCAGGGAGAGTGAGATAGTTGTTTTTGGGATCCCACTTAGGCAATGGACTCCCAAAGCCAATTCCTCTCCGGTTGCTGCTATGATTCTCTTGGAGCCGAGTTAAAGCGTCAGAAGACTTATTCCACTTACGTGTTCTATCAAATTCATGTTTAACTTTGCCAAGTTCTTCTTTAAGAGATTTAATCTGCTCATCTTTGGCATACAGTACATCTTTTAGTTTTCCTAAGTCTTCTTCTAACTTAGCATGACAGTGATCAACTATATTTTTGCTGGATCTTAATCTTAACTTTAGATTTTTAGATTTCAGTTCTAGTATCTCAGCTTTGAGTGGTTGAACCTGGTTCATCAGGACAGTGGTTTTCTTTTCAGATTCACTGACACTTATATCCAGGTCCATGCATTTTGCTTTCAGCCTTGCACACTCTTTGGATAGTTGATCCTTCTCTTTAGTTGTTTCCTCAGAATCATCTATAAAATCAAGTAGCAACTCAGAGAGTCTCTCCTTGAATGGAAATTTTATTTTAGCTTTAAGATAGGAGATACTTACCTGAGGCTCTTCATAAGTTTCCTCATCAGCTTCTCCAATTGCCATGAGAGCTTGTTCTTCTGTCTCACCATCTTCTGATTCTTCATCTGAGCTTTCCCCCCAAGTAGCAACCATAGCCTTTGTAGTGGTTCTCTTGGGTTGGACCAGTTCCTTCTTCCTGTTCTTTCTTTCAAATTTCTCTTTCCTCCATTCTACTTCCCATTGAGGGCAGTTCTTGATGAGATGGTCAGTTCTACCACACTTGTAGCATCCATCATTAGCTGGCTTCTCAAGAGCCTTTGCTTTGTTGAAATTTCCTCCCCTTGAGGTTCCTTTCTTCCTCATAAGAAAGTTTCTGAACTTCATGGTGATCATCGCCATCTCATCATCTTCCAGATCTGCTCCCTCTTTGATCCTCAGTGCTAGACTTCTTTCCTTCTTTGGGGCATCCATTTTCATGGTCTATGTCACGACCCAAAATCCCACCTTTCGGTGACTGCGTCTAACGTTGAACCCGCTAGACAAGCCAACGTACACAACACTTGACATCTATAATGCAACTTAACAGTAATAAAGCCATTAACTTTCAAACCTTTACTAAAATATCCCAAGTCATTAACTTTCCACCTTTACCGAAATATCCCAAATCACTTCAAAAGTTTTACAGCAGAAATATAATAATACTCCGAAAAAGCATAATGGAATGATAAAGACAACAACATCGCAGAATCCCAGAACCGGGGTGTCACAACCTCACGGACTATCTATAAGAATACTAAATACAAGTATGAAAGGAAATACAATATTGCCTTTAGAACGGAAGGAGAAATAAGACAATAGGAAACTAATAGCAGAAGAGACTCCAGGGTCCACGAACGCCAGTGGTATACCTTGAAGCTCAATGTGGACTGAAGGTGACTCCCTCAGAGCGGTCCACGGGGTCCGGAAGCGGGATCTGCACAACATAGAGAAGTGCATTGTAGTATCAGTACAACCAACCCCATGTACTGAGTAAGTGTCGAGCCTAACCTCGGCCAAAGTAGTGACGAGGCTAGACTTGACAATGACGATAACCTGTCTTATTCTACAGTAGGTAACAAGGATAATACAAGGCAAGAGATAAGCAGACAAGTAAGGGATATGAGAGCAGTAAAGGGAAACAAGTGAAATGAAGCAGTCAAATTGACAGATAGAAGTAAACAAGGGAGGCAATCTAACACAATAGCTAACGAAACAAGTATAAGTACCAGAAATGTAACAATGGCACGGCATCACCCTTCGTGCTTTTATTCTCTTCCTCACAATGCAATGTAATCAAGTATCATGGCACGGCATCACCCTTCGTGATTTACACTCTTCCTCACTATGCAATGTAATCAATATCATGGCACGGCATCACCCTTCGTGCTTTTACCCTCTTCCTCACCATGCAACGTACAATGTATCATGGCACGGCATTAACCTTCGTGCTTATAATCAATAAGAATCATGGCACAACATCACCCTTTGTGCTTTACACTCTTCCTCACTATGCAATGTAATCAAATATCATGGCACATCATCACCCTTCGTGCTTTACACTCTTCCTCACCAAACAATAACAAATACAATGGCGAGGAGTACAACATAGTGGAAAAAGACAGTTCAAAATACCCGGCAAGGGGAAAACATCAATTAGTAACTCAATAAATGCCCGGCAAGGGTCTCAGCTATAACCAATCACTTCAATCGTATACTCTACACTTGGATTATCAATCGTATCAACACTTTCTCAACTCAACAGCCAATACTTTCAACAAGAATGAATTACCAAGTAGAAACAATCTCATAATATGCTAAACATGGGAGAAATACATCAATTTCTATTAACATAGACTCACGTGCATGCTTGACACACATTGCATAGGTACTCGTCACCTCACCTATGCAATGA
>ML258033.1:0-29582 GCA_005239495.1 Nicotiana undulata | reverse complement strand
TATATATATATATTCCTGTTGGTTCCATTTTGTGATAATATTGATGAGAGTTTATGAGAAGTATTGTTTTTTGTTTATAAATGTTGAGATAAAGGTGTTGTGAAAGGTTTGTCCTGAATTGTGAAAGTTTATGATAAACAAATAAAAATTGATTGTGATAAGGGGGCGAAATTGATTGTGATAAGGGTGGAGAAATTGATTGTGATAAGGGTGGCAAAATAATTATGATAAGGGTGGACATGTGGGATCGGTTGCACGCCGCAACAAGACAGTGATAAGGGTGAATAATTATGTTTTACTGATTTTAATTACAAAGATTTGGAAATTCTTGTTTTACTCTACGGTTTTTCTCATATTTTATACATGTGGTTAATTTAAAGTAAAGTTTGGAAATTAGGAAATTTATTCGAGGATTGGCTATAGCTGAGACCTGGAAAAGGCGACTAAGTTATCCTAAATTGTTGTTGCAGTTGTTATTATTTACTTGTTTTAGATTTTCTTCTTGCTTTATTATTTATTATTGTTACAGGTTATACCCCGACGTATCCTCGTCACTACTTCGTCGAGGTTAGACTCGGCACTTACTCAGTACATGGGGTCGGTTGTACTGATACTACAGTTTGCACTCTTTCATGCAGATCCAGGTACCGGCCAACAGTAGAGATATTTAGAGCTGCTACCTATTTCTTTTCCGGAGACACGAGGTATATCTTTCAGCGTTCGCAGATCCCATAAGTATTCTCTATAATATTGAGACTACTGTTTTATTTGATTCAGAACAGTTACACATTATTTCTTTCAGC
Source organism: Nicotiana undulata (assembly GCA_005239495.1). NCBI lineage: Eukaryota > Viridiplantae > Streptophyta > Magnoliopsida > Solanales > Solanaceae > Nicotiana > Nicotiana undulata. Next base: position 28,779 of record ML258033.1, on the reverse strand, counting down.
CCATTATTTGTAGTATTCTTTAGTAATTCGTGAATTGTGACACCAGACCCTGAGGTAGTTTTAGAGTTACCTATATAATTAGTTCGTGGCTCAGTTTATTTAAAGGTTTATTATTTTATGTTTGGAATTATTCATGGAAAGTCAGTAGCTTAAGTTTATTTTTTTATTTGTTTATTATGTTTAAATGTATAATCAATGGAAAATAGTTAATCGAACTCTAACATTGGCTTGCCTAGCAAGTGCAGTGCTAGGCGCCATCACGATCCCTAAGATTGAGAATTTGGGTCGTGACAAGTTGGTATCAGAGCACTAGGTTGCCTAGGTCTCACAATTCACGAAAAAAATTAATTTATTCTATCATTGATGATTGAACTCGTCTACTCTTGTTCTCTCACAAATCTCGACAACACGCAAATCGTCTACAACTGAATAAGAGATGAAGCCCCAATGACATCTACGATTAGGGGAAGAGACAAAAGCGGAGATCAGTCTAAAGCTCGAACATCAGCACCTATTGTACAATATCAAATGGATCTAGACGCGGAGGTTCTAGCTCAGTCGGTACAGGTTGGACTAGTCCATATCCCAGAAGGATTTATAGCTACTCTAGTATTGCATAACAAGGGAATAGTTGAAAGCATCAGCGTTGATTTATATGAGCTGTGAAGTTTAACATTATGGATTATCAGGCATTGTGACCTATGACTTCGTGCCAAGTGGGGAAGTCCACTGTCAAGGAATAGATTGTGGGGTCATGTGTTATATCAGTTTTGGCTTGGAATGTATAAGGCATGAGATTTTGCAAGAGATAAAGCTGGGACATGCGATATGTCTTCCTCCTTAATAACCATATACCTCAGTACCAAAGGAGTTATATAGACTACTTTAAATCTACAGAAGGTCTTCTCAGCGTGGAAGTCACGGTTGCGGATTTTGGGGTGCTGCAGAGGGAGTACAGTGGTTGACAAGCTTCTAGACTATATGGTTCGTGCCAAGGTTTATTTGTATAGAGCTCTACTTTTGGGGTCATTGTGCATCAATAAGGATAAGAGTTACCCCAAGGAATAACAAAGGGTACATGAATAAGTGGGGTAGCTCAGCGGTGTTGAGTTAACATGGTAAAGGAGAAATTGGTCGCCGGTGGTTGAGGCAAGCCTACGAAGAGGACGACCAACAGTGCAACATCAACTATGTGACTCAGTTCTCATAATGCTTTTGAAAGAGTTTGTTTCTCGAACCTTCCATTTTTGCGTGGCGCTTAGGGTTTGAACGATTGTGTCAGGTCACCATGAGTATGTCAGAACATGCCATTAGGTTTGATAAGTTAGCCTGTCATACTCCTACTTGAGTCCATATAGCCAGAGGCCGAGTCCCCAGACTCATTAAAGGACTCGATTATGATTATAAAAAAAACAATATCTATACGACTCAGGGCAAGTTGATACTTCATTTCGGCTAGTGGTAGAATTTTCATAGATGTTAGAATGTGTCCGGGATGAGGAAAAAAGGAAGTTAAGGAGACTAAGAGGTCTCGAGGTTCTAAAAGATTCAGTGGATTTTGCTTTGAAACAACAAAATATTTCAGCAGGGGCTCGGGCAACCAACCAGCCCAGTCCATATATCTGATTACTCAGGGTACTTCAATAAGTTCTTTTAATGCACCACAACTACAAGATTCCTCCAAAGGTTATTCCAGTTATTTAGTATAAACTCGGTATGAGCAGCTGAATCATTTCATCAGAGCACTCAGGCCATGTGCCTCATTGAAGTTACAACTCAACTTACATGACCAGCTAGGGAAAAAAGGGTCGGAATGTCGAAGGTGGAGGTCAGATTCCTAGAGGTGGAGACCCAAACTGTTGATATATTTTCTATGGTATGGCTGAGGTCATTATATCAAATGGTTCCCTTACAAGAACAATCTCTAGTTATTACAAAGTTATAATTTCCTTAACTTGATTCAGTTATGAGTATCTAGAAAAGTCCTCCTAATATGCTCCACTCTCGGGTGAGCTTCGTAACTCTAAAATCTACGTATGTGAACACTTGTATTGAGAAATTCTATGGAGATAGCTGTGTCTATCATTACGTGTTGTAATTTTGTTAACGAAATATTTTAAAAGAATAAAATAGAATATTTCGATTGGCACGATATGCATATTACTTGTGATTCAGAATTGAGGGTGAGATCCTCGCATTTTAATATGATTTGATATGTTTAAATCGGGCTACGAGCCACGGTGGAAGTTATGCAAGGACGAGATCCTTATGATGAAAAATTCCTGTGTTTAAATTCTCCCTTGTGAAATTAAAATTTGTACTATAGTACTAATAGAGAGTCATGCCTGTTAGGTTTATTCGAAAATTTTTGTATAAAAATTATCTGTGCATAATTTTCCAAATTCGTGCTATAATTATTGAGCTTTAACCTACAAGGTAGGTGCCCGCCCATGTGACATTAAATGAGACACGTTTTGGATATATAATTACGAGGTCCTCAAGCATCGTATCTCGTTATCAGTATTGTGAAGGTTTGAAAGGATATTTTCTCTATTGACGCGAAGCTATTTGATAATTCTGTAATTGGAAATGAACAACTAATAAGGAAATAGAGGCAGTCAAGAACTGGCCTAGACCCACTACAGCCATGGAAATCAGGAGTTTCTTGGGTTTGGCGGGTTACTACCGTCGTTTTGTGGAGGGATGTTTATCTACATGAACCCCTATGACTAAATTGACTCAGAAAGGTGCGCCATTCAAATGGTCAGACGAGTGTGAGGCGAGATTTTAGAAGATCAAGACAACCTTGACTTCAACATCGGTGTTGGTGTTACCATCAGGTTCGAGTTCTTTCACAGTGTATTGTGATGCTTCTCGAGCCGTACTTGGATCAGTATTGATGCTAGATGTAAGGGTGATTGCATATGCGTCTCGACAGTTGAAGGTTCATGAGAAGAATTATCATGTCCATGACTTGGAGTTGGCATCTATTGTTCACGCATTGTAAATTTGGAGGCATTATCTTTATGGCGTGCCGTGTGAGGTTTTCACGGATCATCGTAGCCTCCAGTACTTGTTCAAGAAAAAAAGGAGCTTAATTTGAGGCAGCGGAGATGGTTAGAGTTACTGAAAGACTATGATGTCACTATATTGTATCATCCGGGGAAGGCCAATATGGTGGCTGATGCATTGAGTAGGTAGGCAGTGAGTATGGGCAACCTGGCGTTCATTCCAGTCAGTGAGAGACCATTAGCTTCAGACATTCAGACCTTGGCTAATTATTTTGTGAGGTTGGATATTTCGCCCAGCCGTGCTTTAGCTTGTACAATCGTTCGGTCTTCTTTATTTGAGCGTATCAGAGATCGACAATCTGATGACCCTCACTTTATGGTCCTTAGGGACATAGTTCGGCACGGTGGTGCCAAGTAGGTTATAGTTGGAGATGACGGTGTTTTGAGGATGCAGGGCCGTATATGTGTGCCCAATGTTGATGGCCTTCGTGAAATGATTCTTGAGGAGGCTCACATTTCTAAGTATTCTATTCACCCAGGTTCAACCAAAATGTACCCAGACTTGAAGCAACATTATTGGTGGATAAGGATGAAAAAGGACATTATTGCGTATGTGGCTCGTTGCTTAAATTGTCAACAAGTAAAATATGAGCATTAGAGACCCGATGGTTTGCTTCAGCAGATAGAGATTCCTGAGTGGAAGTCGGAGCGTATCACTATGGACTTCATTGTTGGACTCCTACGAACTCAGAGGAAGTTCGACGCGATTTAGGTTATTGTGGATAGGCTGGCTAAATCAACCCATTTCATTCCTGTGGTAAGTACTTATACTTCGGAGTGGTTGGCAGAGATATATATTCGAGAGATTGTTCGCCTTCACGGTGTGCCCATGTCTACCCTTTCTGATCGAGGTACGCATTTTACCTCGCTCTTTTGGAGGGCATTTCAACGTGAGTTGGGTACCCGAGTTGAGTTGAGCACAACATTCCATCCTTAGACGGACGGGCAGTCCGAGCGTACTATTCAGATTTTAGAGGATATGCTACGCACTTGTGTTATTGACTTTGGAGGTTCTTGGGATCAGTTCTTGCTGTTAGCGGAGTTAGCCTATAATAATAGTTATCAGTCGAGCATTCAGATGGATCCTTACGAGGCATTATATGGTAGGCGGTGTAGATAGCCGGTTGGATTATTTGAGCCGGGAGAAGCTCGGTTATTGGGTATAGATTTAGTTTAGGAGAGACTTCGTGCAGCTCAGTCTAGGCAAAAGAGTTATGCCGATCGTAAGGTTCGTGATGTGTCATTCATGGTGGGAGAGAGAGTATTGCTTCGTTTGTCACCCATGAATGGTGTTATGAGGTTTGGGAAGAAGGGCAAGTTGATCCCTAGGTATATCGGGCCGTTTGAGATTTTTGATAAGGTGGGGGAGGTAGCTTATAGACTTGCGTTGCCTCCAGGGTTATCCTCAGTTCATCCGGTATTCCACATGTCTATGCTCCGAAAATATCATGGTAACCCGTCCCACGTGTTAGATTTCGGCTCTGTCCAATTGGAGAAAGACTTGACTTATGAGGAGGAGCCGGTAGCCATTTTAGACCGGCAGGTTTGTCAGTTGAGGTCTAAGAGTTATCTTTCAGTTCGAGTGCAGTGGAGAGGCCATCCCGTTTAGGCAGCTACTTGGGAGTCCGAGTCAGACATGCAAAGTAAATATCACACTTGTTTGCAAATTCAGGTAATCTTCTATGTTCGTTCGATCACGAACGTTTGTTTTAGAGGTGGAGATTGTGATGACCCAAGGGGTCATTTTATGAATTTAGACTCCGTTCTAGGCTTATTAGCCATAAAAAGATTAATTTAACTACCTCGATTTGCGTGCACAGTCGGGGCGTGAAATCGGAAAGCTTTTATGTGAAAATATAAGAAATAATAATTTTTAGAATTAAAAATTTGGTTTTAGTTGACTTGAGTCAACATTTTGAGTAAACGGACTCGGATCTGTGTTTCGACGATCCTGAAAGTTCCGCAGTAAAATATGGGACTTGGGCGTATGCTCGGAATTGAATTCCGAGGTCCCAAGCCTTAGAAATCAATTTTTGAAAGAAATTATTTTGCTGAATTATTAATGAAATAAAGAAATGAATTAACGTTTGAAACCATTGGTATCGGGCCCGTATTTTTGTTCCGGAGCTCGATACAAGTTTGTTATGATATTTTATCCTTGTCTGCAAAATTTAGTGAGAATCGGAATTTATTTGACGCGATTCGGACGCCCGGTTGACAAATAGTGAACTTTAAGTGTTCTTGAGAAAACTAATGAGTTTTGAGGTTTAATTCATAGTTTTACATGTTATTTTCATGATTGTATCGAACGAGCAAGTCTGCATGATTCTTTTAGACTTGCGTGCAAGTTTAGTTTAGAGCCCCGAGGGCTCGGGTGAGTTTGAAATAGGTTTGGGTTGTGTTGCGCTCGTTCTTTCTTATGCTTCGACGTCGTTTCTACAAGCATAAATGATATCATATTGAACGAATGAGATCCAATTTCGGTTTTGAATAAAGTATTAAATCCGTATCGTAATTACGGACCCGTATTAAAAAGAATCATCCAAGTTGGACATCGTATGAGGATTATTTGTTTATTTTACTCAGGTTGCCAGACTTTTCAGGTTAATTACGAAATTGTCACTGACGACGTATTAAATATTTGCACTATTTGCAAAATATTAAAACCTACATATTTCCTTCATTAAAATGTCATATAGAGTGATTCAAAAGCCTAACTTGACTAGAATTTCACAAAAAACCAATTGGAGACATAAAAATCGAATTTAGGGATCGTTTAAGCACGAGAAATGAGGCAGAATAGCTGGCAGAAAAATATATATAAAACTGACAGACTTCTTCTTCTTCAAACTTTCGAACCCCACAGCCCTAGGAACGAATTTCTTCACCAAATATCCTCCTCAAGTCATAGGTAATCAATTCTAAACTTTAGTCTTTCAATTACTCATTGTTTTTCATCACTATTAAATCAAAACTAAGAATTTCCATGATAAAAATTGATGGTTTGGGTAGAATTAGGGAATTTTGTAAAAATCAAATCTTTACCTCGAATTGAGGTCGGATTTTGAAACTAATTGTATATTTAGGTTCGTGGTTGAATGGGTAAATATAATTTGGCCCGAACCCCGAGTTTAGTCCAAGCGGGCCCGGGTCGAGTTTTCACTTTTATTTATTTATAGAAAACTTAGGGAAAATTGTAATTTTCAATAAAGTTAGTTCCTTTAGACTTAATTAATTATATTGATTTAATTATGATTAGATTAGAGCAAGTTAGAGCAAGATTCTAAAGGAAAAGCTGTAATTGAGGAGTGAGTGGCCTGCGAAATTGAGGTAAGTGTTTGGTCTAACCTTGACTTGAGGGAATAGGAATCCCCACTTATTTGCTATGTGAATTTCATGTGTGTGGTGTATAGGTGAGGTGACGAGTATCTATGCACCACAAAATGGTCTTTTAAACATGATCCCTTCCCCGTTTCCAATTTAATTGATTTCTGTCTTAATGGTTCTATGTTAATTATTGTTTCTATGACTACTTGGCCTTATTACGTTGTTGTTAAATAATGTTGTGGTTATTTTGGAAGAGTATTGGTTGTTTATTTGGTCCTCTTGTGATATAGAAAGGTTTATATATATATATATATATATATATATATATATATTCCTGTTGGTTCCATTTTGTGATAATATTGATGAGTTTATGAGAAGTATTGTTTTTTGTTTCTAAATGTTGAGATAAAGGTGTTGTGAAAGGCTTGTCCTGAATTGTGAAAGTTTCTGATAAACAAATAAAAATTGATTGTGATAAGGGGGCGAAATTGATTGTGATAAGGATGGAGAAATTGATTGTGATAAGGGCGGATAAATGATTGTGATAAGGGTGGACAGGTGGGATCGGTTTCACGCCGCAACAAGACAGTGATAAGGGTTAATAATTATGTTTTACTGATTTTAATTACAAAGATTCTAAAATTCTTGTTTTACTCTACATTTTTCTCATATTTTGTACATGTGGTTAATTTAAAGAAAAGTTTGGAAATTTAGAAATTTATTCGAGGATTGGTTGTAGCTGAGACCTGGAAAAGGTGACTGAGTTATCCTAAATTGTTGTTGCAGTTGTTATTATTTACTTGTTTTAGATTTCCTTCTTGCTTTATTATTTATTATTGTCATAGTTAGAGTTATTGAAATATTATGATGTCACCATATTATATCATCCGGGGAAGGACAACATGTTGGCCGATGCATGTTGTAGAAAGGAAGTGAGTATGGGCAGCCTTGCATTTATTCCAATCGATTAGAGACCGTTAGCTTCAGACATTCAGACTTTGACTAATCAGTTCACGAGGTTGGATATTTTTCCCAGTAGTGTTCTATCTAGTACAGTCGCTCGGTCTTCTTTAATTGAGCGTATCAGAGACCGACATGATGATGAACCGCATTTGATGGTTCTTAGGGACACATTTCGGTGTGGTGGTGCCCCGCAGGTTACAATTGGAGATGACGATGTTTTGAGGATGCAGGGTCGTATATGTATGCCTAGTGTTGATGTCCTTCGTGAGTTGATCCTTGAGGAGGCTCACAGTTCTAAGTATTCTATTCATCTAGGAGCAACCAAAATGTACCAGGACTTGAGGTAGCATTATTGGCGGAGAAGGATGAAAAAGGGCATCGTTGCGTATATGGCTCGTTGTTTGAATTGTCAGCAAGTGAAGGATGAACATCAAAGACCCGGTGGTTTGCTTTAGAAGATAGAGATTCCTGAGTGAAAGTGGGAGCGTATCACTATGGACTTTGTTGTTGGACTCCCACAGACTCAGAAGAAGTTTGATGCAGTTTGGGTTATTATGGATAGGCTGACTAAATCAACACATTTCATTCCTGTGGCAAGTACTTATACTTCAGATAGGTTGGCAGATATATATATTTGAGAGATTGTTCGCTTTCACGGTGTGTCCGTGTCTATCATTTCAGATCGAGGTACGTAGTTTACTTCGCACTTCTGGAGGGCAGTTTAGCGTGAGTTGGGTACCCGAGTTGAGTTGAGAACAACATTTCATCCTCAGACTGACGGGCAGTCCCAGCGTACTATTCAGAGTTTAGACGATATGCTCCGCGCTTGTGTTATTAACTTTGTAGGTTCTTGGGATCAGTTCTTGCCGTTAGAGGATTTTTCTTATAATAATAGTTATCAGTCGAGAATTCAGATGGCTCCTTATGAGGCATTATATGGTAGATGGTGTAGATCGCCATTTGGATGGTCTGAGCTGTAGAGGCTAGGTTATTGGGTACAGACCTAGTTCAGGAGGCCTTAGATAAGGTCAAGATTATTCAGGAGAGACTTCGTGCAACTCAGTCTAGGCAAAAGAGTTATGCTGACCGTCAAGTTCGTGATGTGGACGTCTGTACTTATCTTCGAGAGGCTAAATGGCTGTTAGGAGGATGGCTGTGCACGGATCGGATCAGATTTTTCATATTTCGGATTTCGGATTCTGAAAAGGGCAATATGAATCCGATCCGAATTAACATTGGATCGGATCGGATTTTAAACTTTGGATTGGATATTTTTTCGGATTGTCAGATCGGATTGTCGCTTAATTATCCTATGCTGGATTTTATCCTTTACTGTAATCTGTATACTCAAACTACTACTTTTCAATCTTTAGAAGCATGAAAATGAAACAACAAACCAGGAAAGTCTTTTTACACATACCAACAATAGAAACTACACTGTAGATGTTTCCTTAAAACTACACTGTACGTCACAAGCCATACCAACAACTTTACACATTTCTCAATCACTATAGAAACTACACTGTAGATGTTTCCTTAAAACATTTACAGTAAAAGAACATTTAATTAAATGCTGGACAGTCACATTTGTGGTATCTTGCAGCAGTTGATGCTGCTTCACCTGGAGGCTGGAGTACCCCCTAAACTGTAAAATGGTATAACAATTAACAAGACCTTTCTCCAGTATTGAATCAAACAGGACCTTAATTCCAATGAGGCAAAAACCAAAGTTCAACAGAAAACAGCGACAAAGTTCAACAGAAAACAGTCAACCACTATTCATCACCTAAAAAAGTTCAACGACTTGGAATAAACAAACCACAAACTAAATATCCCAAATGCCTAAAGAAAATACAATCAGTTGTCTTTCAAACCAAACCAAAATAAAACAAACCAAAGTTACCAAACTACTAAAGTCACCAACAACAACACCAATAGTTCTTTAAAAGATTACACAAAATAATCAAGTTCTAACTTCCGAGAGCAGCAGATATGCTGTAAACAACACAGTAAACACAACCAGCAACCAGCAAGCAACCCGATTCTCAGTAGGACCAAAAAATCTGCAATTTCAAACAATTCAAAGAACATTTTCAGAAATAGAAGCTGACAGTTAAAGCTGTCCAGATTTCAGAAACATAATGAAAAACAAGAAACAAGTGTATAATGAAATACCTAAGCTTGTAGCCTTGTACGACAAATGGAAAATCATTATATGTCGACAATGCAAGGCTCTCTTCCCATGTTAATAAATTCTGTAGAATAAGATAGTAACACAAGAAATTAGTTTAGAAGTAATCTAGATAAACATACAAATAAAGTACACATTAAACACAAGTAATAGGTTAGGCTTACCAGTTTCAAGTTGTTCAAGTTTATCTAAATCTTCTTCAAATCTAACCGGAGTTTTTGATTCATTCCGAAGCCAATCTTGGACACACACGAGAGCTTGAACCAATCTAGGAGTCAATGAACTCCTAAATGGATCAAGTATGTGTTCGCCGGTGCTAAAGGCTGATTCAGAGGCAACACTAGAAATCAGAATGGCTAGCACATCACGTGCCATGTCAGCAAGAGTGGGAAATCTAAGTGAGTTCAACTTCCACCACTCCAGAATGTTAAACTTTTCATGGTCGTCCTCAACATCTTCATCCAAATATTTATCTCACTCTGTTTTAATGTCAACTCCGCCACATTTCTTATGCTTCTTTAAATCTAGCATGAATTTTGAGAGCGGTGATGAAGAAGATGGAGGAGATGGAGAAGAAGGAGAAGATGGAGAAGAACCAAAACCACCATTTTTCATTGTATACACATTGAACAAAGTATCCATGTAAGTTTTCACATCCTCTTGTATTTTCAAACCTACTGTCTCTCTAAACATAGCAACAAGGGCAAATGAAAGAGTATAAAACTTATGGCGTGGATCAAGAACACATGAGATAAAAATCATTTTGTTCATCTTATGTGGATCCCCCCAATACTTGTCAAATTTCTCTTTCATATTCTTTGCCATTTCTCTCAAGAAAGCATCTTCATTTTGCATCAACTCTTTCAAAGAAGAATCAACAATACATATTTCAAGAAAGTGCACATTAGACGTAACATAAAGTGTACCTGATACTTTCAAGGTGAGTTCATAAAAAATTTCCAGAAACATCACAATACGTCTTACACAATCCCAATCACTACTAAAAAGTGGACCTGCAGGTTGTCCATCCTCACAAATACAGTTAGAAATACATGACATCAAACCATAATCAATATCACAATATTTTGTAAAGGCTTCCTCATAAACTGTAGCAACCTTCAACATCAAATATGTAGAGTTCCACCTAGTCGGAACATCCAAGCACAATGATTTTTTAGAAGTTATCCTATCAAGATCACAACATTCTTTAAATTTTTTCCATCTCGCGGGAGATTGTCTTATGTACCTAACAGCTTGTCTTATTCGTTCAATAGACACACTCCCTTCTCTCAACCCATCTTGAACAACTAGATTGATGATGTGAGCCATACATCTCACATGAACATGTTTACCTTCCATCAAGTTAGTGTTCCATCTAGTAAATTGCTTGGATAACTCTCTAACCATCACATCATTAGAACTCGCATTATCAACTGTCACAGTAAATACTTTATCCACCCCCCTTTCAAGTAAACACTTAGAAATATCACTAGATAAATCTTGACCTTTATGACTAGTAATTGGACAAAAAATCAATATTNCTAGATTGATGATGTGAGCCATACATCTCACATGAACATGTTTACCTTCCATCAAGTTAGTGTTCCATCTAGTAAATTGCTTGGATAACTCTCTAACCATCACATCATTAGAACTCGCATTATCAACAGTCACAGTAAATACTTTATCCACCCCCCATTCAAGTAAACACTTAGCAATACCACTAGCTAAATCTTGACCTTTATGACTAGTAATTGGACAAAAATTCAATATCCTTTTATGCAATTTCCAATCCTTGTCAATGTAATGGGCTGTAACACACATATAATTAATTCTTTGAATTGAAGTCCATGTATCAGTAGTAATACATATTCTCTGTTTAGATTCTTTAAGAATTGATTTCAAAGCAAGTCTCTCTTCATTGTACATCTCAAGACAATCTCTAGTCATAGTAGTACGAGATGGAATATGAAATAAAGGTTGAAGAGTTCTCACAAAGTCTCTAAATCCATCTTTTTCAACAGAAATAAAGGGAAGTTCATCTTTGATAATCATACGAGCTAAAGCCCTCCTACATGCCTCTTGATCAAATTTCCAAGGGATAAGTGAAACATCACCTGTTTGACATTTCTGTTGAAAACCTATTGTTGTCTGGATTGCGTCCGCCTTGTTGGGATTGGCCGGACATTTGGGAATATGCGATAACAAATTGCTTGTGCCGCTATTCTTGGTATCAGCTACATATTCCTCTGAACAATACTTGCATTTCGCTTTTCTCACGCCCTCAGCATCAGTGAACTTCTCGAAGTAGTGCCAATCAAGTGATCTTTCTCTAACCAATTTTCTTTTCTTCGGACCAGATTGAGAATCGTTGTTTTCGGTTGTGGAATCAGTTGAAGCATCACTTTCACCGATTTTTTCAACAATTTGAAGTTCCATTGGTGTCTCTGCCTCATTTTCCATCTACCAAAACCAAAAAATCAAAGTAAAATCAGATTTAGAAGAATAATACATGAAAGAGACATAAAATACAGAAGATACAATATCTTCCATTTGCCTTTAAAGCAAATTATATTACAAAAATTAATCACTGAAAAAAATATATGATTTGAAAAACAGAACAATTATACTGCTAATTGAATATCCCCAATTTCAAGTTGAGCAGCAATATCCTCAATCAATACATAGTAACATTACATACATACAAAAATTGTAAAAAAAACAACATGAAAATTAAAAAAAAGGGATGCTGTAATCTTTGCCTTTTGAGATGCTGTAATCTTACTGTCCATTTTCACAACTTCCCTTCCAAATCCAAAGATGAATGATTTAAGAGAAAACGAGTTCGAGAGGTCTTACCGTCGATTTGGGTCTTCCGGTTAAGTGCTGAAACTTCGAGTTTGGAGGTCTTACTGGACTGGAGAGTTGACTGTGGAGTCGAGACAGTCTCACTGTCTCATACTCACAGTGAGAACTGAGAAAGAATGGGCGAGAATCGAGATCAAGAAGAGAGGGAAGTTGAAGAACTGAAGAGAGGCGGAGATGGAGATTAGGATTTAGGAAAAGAACATCGTTATAACCTAGGTAGGGTTGTCTAAAAAAATGACTATGTCAGTTTAACCCTAATATTTTAGTGTAGTATTTATATAGGTCCCTATAATTTTGGATTTCGGATAGGATCATATTGAAATCATACCAATCCGAATCCAATCCGAAAATCCGAAATTTTTAAAAACATAACCCGCATCCAATCCAAAAATCCGAAATCCGAAAATCTGAAATAGAGTGGATCGGATCGGATTTCGGATATCCGATCCAAATGCACAGGCCTAGTTAGGAGAATTTCCCGTCTTGATTCCCTCATCGTGTGGTTTGATTCCATTGAGATTTGCGCCTTTATTTCTTTCCTACTCAATCTTATGCGATGTGGGGCACCTGTTGTCAATTGGGCGTCGAGGAATTTTATTGGTACTGCAGACGTGGTGCAAGATGTTTTTTCCTGCGTATTCGGGTAGGCTATTATCGTCTCCTAGCGGAAGGATGTTCTATCGTTTCAGCTTAGTAGTTGTATTTCCTATGGTTTCGAGACTGTGTACGGATTTCTACGATCTCTATGCGTCGTTATCGCACAATGTTGATGTGATGGTAAGGTGCTTGTTTATGTGTTGAGGCAGTGAATGACTTGAAAGAAGGATTTTTCAGTGCATGATTTAGGGGTTCAACATCTAATTCCAAAAGAGGAAAGGCGATCAGACTATAGATGTCCAGGTTTGGTTGCTGAAGCAATGAGACTTGATATTTTCGAGCATGGTGGAATTTTCATTGTGATGTAGTGTCGCCACCCTTTCTCGAGCACACTACGGTTCGCCAGTGTTATGATCTCCTATGATTTTTCCTTCGGGGCAGGGTGTTGCGAGATTGTGCTTGAGGGGCAATGGTCAGAGATAGCGGTGTGCTGCGGTTTAGAATCAAATTGGTATTTCTAATGTTGATGGCTCGAGAAAGATGATCTTCCAGGAGGCTTAGAGTTGGAAGTAATTTATTAGTTCAAGTGCTACAGAGATGGATTTGATTTTATGTAACATTTGGTAATAGCGAATGAGGAAGGATACGTGGGAGGTGTCTTGCGGTGGTTGAATTACTAGCAGGTCAAGTATGAGAAGCGAAAGTCGAGCAGTTGCTTAAATGAGATGGTTTGACCGAAGTAGGAGAGACAGAGTAGCATATGGATTCTGTGGTAGGACATCCACGTACCTTTAAAAAGTGTGGGACAATTCGGGGAATCGTGTTGGAAGGTGATTTGGTCTACGTAGTTTATTTGGAATGATGGTTACTATAGGAGAAATATTAAATATGGCAGAAAGGAGTTTCCTTGATAAGAAGAGGGGTGTAAAGATTTGATTACCGTTTCAGATGCAATATGACTTGAGTTTGGATGACATTGTTGAACTCTTAGTTGATGTCAATGGGGAAGGAACGGACTTATACAATGTCGTGGGAAGATGTCGGTAAGGAATTCCACAGGCAGGTTATCTCCTGTGAGTAGGTTAGCGGTTACGTGATGATTAATAAAGCTTCTTCTAAGAATACTACTTGCTACCCGATAAGAGGTCGAGTGTGTGACATTGACAGATGATTTAGAATGTTCAGGAAAAGCTTAACAAAAGACTTCGATAAATTTGGCGGGTTAACGGTGGAGGATCATGGTAAATGAGGAGGATATATTGTTGTGGGCTCTACATTATGTGATGGTAGCTTAAAATTAAATTAGGGAGCCCCACCGTCTATGATTGGATCGCGTGGCTGTCGGCTTGTGCAGCTTCTGGTTATCAGTGCATTGGTGGATTATTTGTGACTAAGAAAGGGAAACATCAAGGGTAATTCGAGCAGAAAAAATTATAAATATGTGCTATATTCTGCCTTATCGATTCATGTGCAGGTTAAGAGAAGACTCAAAGCCTATGATTTGTGGATGTGATGTACAAGGAAAACAATCCAGCCGGTTGCTCCTTCGAGAGGGTGTTCATGTGCTAGTAGTACGTTGAAGATTTGTTATATTCGGGATCAGGTCAGAGTGGGTGACGCTTAATAACGGACCTAGTGTGTTCCAGAATTAAATTGTAGTGCCTAAGGATTTCGGGAAAGTTGTGTGGTTAAAGATCAAGTTTTCACAGTGGATTACGAATGGGACTTGGAATATTCTATGTTATCATCGAGGGTACGGTGCAGTATTGGAGGTTGGTAAGAGATAACTTCAGATTCGCGGAAGGTCTTGGAGAATAAGTGTCCAGTTAAAGATGCTATTGTGCGCGTAAGGAGGTATTATATTATTCATGGGCATTGAGACGATGTGGTCTCGCTATTTGGGTCACTCAGGATAAGTGCGGATTGAGTTCGTTATGTTGTGAATGGAGCTATTATATTTCTAAGTCAGGTCAAGGGTAAATTGAAAGAAGTTGAGTTGGTTACTAATTGTTGAGTTGGCATGATTGTGGCAATTATCAGTCTGTCACGCCCCCTTTCTCTATCGCACGGGTTAGGTACGGAGAGATCGGGTTGATGACATTCTGGACAACTTTTTAAAGGAAGAGTCGCATCCTAACGATTTTTATGGTGCGTTAGGGCACCTATAGTTGATAACTCATGAACTAGTTCGCGTTACCAGAGATTGGGTAAGGGATTGAAAGTATCCCAAGGGGAAGGTATTAGGCACCCCTCAAGATCCATAACTGTGGGTCCCAACCAATAAGTTTTGTGAATTTGGACGGTAAGCAAGTAACAAATAAGGTTCACATAAGAGGGGATTTTAAACAAATATGAAAATCTTTAAAGGTTTTTGAATATCATAAACAAAAGAATTGTCCTAGGTTTAAAGTAATACAGATCATTTCAATGCAATACCCGGTATGTAACACCTCGAGCAGGCGGCTACACGTGGTATTAGCGCACCGGTCATCATATCTGTATTCTACCCTTCCCACCCTGTAAGGTTATTTAAAGCGCATGTGTTGGTAACGAAAGCCTATTGTGTGCCATTACCCGTCCCATTCTATATGTCCTGGAGGGTGTTTACTACTAATCCTACAAGGCAGGAGCTAGGCAGAACCCTTAGGTTTAAAGGTCAAAATACTAAGCGACATACAAAAAACAAGTAGGATTGCACATATGAGGGAACATATAAAGGTAAAGAAATAGGCTCATAGATCCCTCCACAAATAGACACGTAGGTCACACGTCTCATACACAATTAAAGTCTTAACAGGAGAGTTCGATGTCACGACCCCAAATCCTAACAGGAGACACGTAGGTCACACGTCTCATACACGTCTCATCCCTTGGCATTTTCTGGCTGTGCAAACATGTTGGGGATGTAGTTCATACGCTTTGGGTGATGGAAAGCAATATGATCATCCCAAATTCTCCTATGCATGTCTTGACGGTAGTCGCCCCTTTGTAAATGCTCGGTGAGCCAAAGCTGAAGTAGTAGGTTGCAATGCTCAAAATGTTTCGCTCCTCGTTGACAGCTCTTCAAAGCTCGGTATATGTCAGCAACAATCAGGGGTACAATGCTGAAATATTGTCTGTCGATCCCTTACATTAGAGTCTTGGTAACTATAGCCAATCTGGTGTGGATTCTCCCCTTCTTTGTCGGGAAGACCATCAATCCCAAAAAACAACATATGAAGACGAATACACGGTCGTGAATGTGTCCTAGAGAGGTGAGGGCGAACTCTTCCTGATATGTGCGGTAAGACTGACTACGGCCATACCTCTCGTACAAATAGTCAAAAGATATGTACGAGTCTTCCAAGAAGACTAAATCCGGATTCTTCTTGAGTCCCATTATTTTGAGAAAACCCCGGCCTGTTCGGTTTTCAGGTATCAATAACCCTTGAGACTCCCAAGGCAAACCAGCTAAACCCCCTATCTCCTCCAGCAGTGGTGTCATCTCATTGTTCCCAAATTGAAAAACCGATCGATCACAATCCCAGAATAAGGTGGCAGCCTCTATCATCATGTTATTAGGATGAATGTCCAAAAGAGAGGGCAAGTTGCCCAACTGTTTTCTGACTGCTGTTTTGTCATTTGAATGCAAGTCTTCCCACCAATTCACAAGTTTTGGGTGGATGTTGGTGACCATGCCGAATCTGGGGACCTCGAGCCTCATCTTTGCAAAATAAATAGGTTAGGACCTTACCCCCACCGGACTCGACTATTTAATATCAATAATTAGCAATGAGCATTTAAGTTCTCCAAATAAA
The DNA here is from genome assembly GCA_005239495.1 of Nicotiana undulata. Lineage (NCBI taxonomy): Eukaryota > Viridiplantae > Streptophyta > Magnoliopsida > Solanales > Solanaceae > Nicotiana > Nicotiana undulata. Next base: position 11,965 of record ML258033.1, on the reverse strand, counting down.
TGCACATAACGTGAAGCCATCCTTTTGGGTTCCAGGGAAACCCAATGGACTTTGGACAAGGCTATCTTAAAAGCTATTGTGCAGACAACACGTTAGCCTGGCTAGGTTTTACCATGATGCATGCAACATACAATAGAGTAAGGTGTCTATTGGGGTTTTAGACTGGTACCCTTGAGCGGACAACTTAAGGGGGAAGGCACGGAACTGTCGACTGCACCGCTGATCGACTAGTTTTACCGCAAATACGCCTTTCTGAATTTAGGGTGTAGTAATATTGGAATAGCGCAACCATTCATTGTAAGCGTTGCTATAGGATTTTTGTTTGGCACGAGTGGAATTTGAATGCGGAGCATGATATACAATAAATATCATTTAAACAAATAGGCATGTATTTTCACGTTGAGGAAAGCGGTAAAGAAAGGAAATACAACAGTTACAATGGAAAGCGGTACAAAGAAAACATGAAGATATGTCAGTTTCGTTCAGGTGAAATAAATACTTGCAAAAATTAAACAGTTAACATCATATAACGGGGAATGGAAAAGGTGTAAGCATTAAAATGAAAATTAAAGGTCCAAATTCACAAAGCAACTTGTAATGGTATAAGCCTAGGGAAAGTCCCCAGCAGAGTCGCCATGCTGTCGCGCCCCCTTTTTCTATCGCACGGTTTAGATACGGAGAGATCGGGTTGATGACATTCTGGACAACTCTTTAAAGGAAGAGGTTTAAGGAAGAGTCGCCACCTAACGATTTTTATGGTGCGTTAGGGCACCTAGAGTTGATAACTCATGAACTAGTTCGCGTTACCAGAGATTGGGTAAGGGCTTGAAATTATCCCAAGGGGAAGGTATTAGGCACCCCTCAAGATCAACAACTGTGGGTCCCGGCCAATAAGTTTTGTGAATTTGGACAGTGAGCAAGTAACAAATAAGGTTCACATAAGAGGGGATTTTAAACAAATATGAAAATCTTTAAAGGTTTTGGCATATCATATACAAAAGAATTGTCCTAGGTTTAAAGTAATACGGATCACTTCATTGCAATACCCGGTATGTCACACCTCGAGGAGGCGGCTACACGTGGTATTAGCGCACCGGTCATCATATCCGTATTCTACCCTTCCCACCCCATAAGGTTATTTAAAGCGCATGTGTTGGTAACGAAAGCCTATTGTGTGCCATTACCCGTCCCATCCTATAAGTCCTGGAGGGTGTTTACTACTAATCCTACAAGGCAGGAGCTAGGCAGAACCCTTAGGTTTAAAGGTCAAAATACTAAGTGACATACAAAAAACAAGTAGGACTGCACATATGAGGGAACATATAAAGGTAAAGAAATAGGCTCATAGATCCCTCCACAAATAGACACGTAGGTCGCACGTCTCATACACAATTAAAGTCATTACAGGAGAGTTCGAAAACCGGAATTTTTAGTAAAAAAGTAGATTGAGTTGAAACCCGGATGAAGGCAGAAAATTTTGACTAAGGTTGAAGGATTTTAAAAAGCAGTTGTAGGAATACAGTGTTTCAAACAGCGTTAGGATTTAGGAATACCCATCAATTTAGATAACTTTCAGAAAAATCAATAAGTTGAGCGGGAGTGCTTTTATTTGAAATTTAATTATTCAAAAGAGAGTATAAGGATCTAGTAGTCGACACAAATTTATAAAATCGGTTTTACAAAATAATAGTTTAGCAGGTATTCAGAAATAGAACATCTTTATATAATGAAGGAACTTTAAAGCTTAATGGTTTAAATAACATAGAGGTCATAATCTTGCCACCAGTAATAAGAAGTAAGAAAGCGCACAATTTCAAAATTGTTATAAAAGCAGCATAGGGGTTTAGTAAAAATAGAGTGGACCCCGGAAAGCAGGATCAGAGTTTGGGAAATTTTGAAGAGGCAGACTACTCCCAGCATAGTTGATTCGATTTTAATTACGCATTAGGCCTAAAGTTTTCCTAGGCGTCGTATATATTGCCTAAAGGGTGAGTATGCATATTCAGATATGAGTTTAAGGGACATATGTAATGATACATTTGCAAACGTTTTTGACCATATTTTAGTGAGGTTATTATGACTAAGCGTTCAAATTCTGACGAATAAAATGTCTTAAGGGCAGGATATCTAATGCACAAAGTGTTATCCTAAAACATGGCTCCTATATGGCATGGTTATAAATGCAGGAACAATACATTATAACGAATTTTACTACTCGATTATAGTTATTAGCTGTGAACAATAAGATGACATAAATATACTGATCTGAAGAAACTGAACAGGATTCAGGATGTATGTTATGCATGTCCTAAGTAGGATAGCTAATGCACATAGAGGGAAATAAATCCTAAAGTCATGTTTTCTACCCATCACTTAACTAAGCATGCATAAACCCCTCCCCATTTAACTATACAACCCCAATTATTTCTTTACAAATTATTAGAGGCCATATAAAATGAATTACAATAATTACAAAGGAAAACAAGAAGCTACTCTATAGGGAGCCTTCACACAGTCCCAATCTTCCAGCCTTACCCCTTTCTAGCCTCACAACCTTCATGGCCTGGGTGCAGCAAAGCTCCCTAGGGCCCTCATTGGGTCCCTGTCCAATACCAGCACCCAAGCAAGTTTGAATAAAGTGCAGTGTGGAATTACCAGCCTTGTGTGTCAAAGTTCAATGAATACTCAAGGGTACTCAAGGCAATGCTCGCACGAAGGGGGTAGGACCTAGTTTCTAAGAGTAGTGTGAAGTGCAGGAAGGAGTAGTTTAAAAGTTTTTTCAGAACTGGAGATTTGTTTTTTTTAAAAGACAATTAGAATCCTTAGACAGTATAGAGTTACACACAGGGCTATGGGGTAGAGAGGGACAAATAAGTCACATAGTGACACACAAAGATACATAAACTTAAGCGTAGCTACACAAATCAGGACAACTAAGTATAGACATGATAGTAGACAATGATTACAGTAGGAGATTAAAACAAGTAACAATCATGTAAGTAGGGTAAATTCTAACAGATAAAGGTTCAAGGGGATCAGGGACACATTGTAACTGAAAAAGAAAAGAGATGGTTTAACAGTTGCTCATAGAGACAAGTAAAGCCTATAACAGTGTTGAATTGATCACAAGTAGGTAAAGAGGTGAGCATGACAAGTATATGTATCAATTGTATGTAAAACCATAGAGGCATAGATATAGAACAGTTAAGAACATAGCATGTTGAAACACATTGGTTCAAAGCTTTGAAAAGTTAATCAGGACATACTAGTGAGATGAAAAGAGCAGTATCACAAACAGGCAGTAGGAGATACACAATAACTAGCCTTGTCTTGTAGCCGGCTAATTCAGGACAATAGCAAGTAGCAAAGAAAGAGAACAGGAAAAGCTTTAAGTGTGAAAGGGAGTTTTGGACTAATTGCTCCTTCAGAAGTGGGAATAGAGGAGAGTTTATATAGTAGTTAAGAGCAGAGTAAAACGAGGTAAAGGAAATCAGTCTTCAACACTTAAGGAAGCCACAGAATCAATGAGGCACAAAATCAGCATGTTTCCTTTAACTAAGGGATGATTAACCAACAGTAAAGAGCATGACACATTTAAGGAAAGAAAATCAAGTAACACTTAAGTACATAGTAGGCAATTAGGGGTAAATACACAGGGGTTCAATTAAGGAAAGCATCAATACGTGACTAAATAAGGAAATGGGTCCATTTAGTTCAGTAATTGTGGGACTCGAAATCAATTAGTGTAACAAACAGCACAAGTACTCCCTTAAGTAAGAGAGTTAAATTCAAACGGTAATAAGCAGGTAACAAATAAGGAAAGAGCCTTTTATATAGCTTTGAGGAGATAATTCAAGCAACAAGTATAGAACTGACAAATTAGGCTAGATACATAGTACTCTAATTAAGTAACAGTGTAAGAATCAATTAACAACATAGTCAATCACATAATAAGGCAAGAGATAAAAGGTCGGAGGTCAGTAAAGATACTATCGAAGGAAAGTTTTGTACAAACTAAGGTAGAAATTCAGAATCAGTAGAGATTTACACGAAATTACAGCTTAAAGGGAAGTACCCTAGAATCAGTATAAAATAATCAATAGGATGAACAGTCAAGTTCGATACATAGCCCGTATTGAACAATCTAAGGGAAACCCTAAGCAAATAACACAGAACAATAGGGGATTGAAATACAATCATCCAAATTAATCAAAGAGCATAGAACTCAGAGAGAAATCTAGAAGGAAACACAGACAAGCGAGCACAAATATAAACCTTAAAACTATGGTTTTATCAAGATACAGAGATCTTAACAAGAATAGCGTCTAAAACATACTGAAATCATAGATTAGCAATAAAACTTAGAAGATAAAGCATTTTCAGAAAGGGTTGAGAAATCGTAGTTCGAAAAAGGGACCAAAATGTTTAAAACTTGAGTATTTGTAAAGATCGAGTAGAGAAGAGTTCAAAACATGAAGGAATGAGTTAAAAATCGTTAAAATACGGAGATTTTAAGAGATTTAGATCGAGGTTAGGGTTTCTTAGGAAACCAGAGAAAATAAAGAGAACCTGGTTGTGAAACTCGGGGACAGTGGTGATTTAGTACACCATCGAGTCAAAACCCATCGGCGACGACCGAAAACAGCCTTAGGCGGAGCTTCCAGTGGTGGTATGGCATGGCTGGAACCCATGGGGGTCTTAGGGATTGAGAAGATCAGAGAGATGAGGCTTCGTAGTGGCCGGTGGTCGAAGGGGGTGAGCCTGGAAGTGGCCGGAGATGAAGGCCATCGGAGAAGACGAAGAACCAGGAGGTTCTAGAGAGAAGGGGGAGAGGAAGAGACCAGAAGGGAGAGAGATAGACGCCTTGGAAATGAGAGACGGGGGAGGGGGTTAGGTTAGTTTAATTTAGGTAACACAAATCTGGGCCGTTGATCTGATCTGATCAACAGCTCATATTGGCCTGGGACTGGGTCGGGTTATTTGATGGGTTTTGGGATGGGTTGTTTGTGATCTGGGTCGGGGATTTAATTGGTCTTGGGTTGGGGTTGTAATTGGGTAGGTTAGGATTAAAAATCAGGCTAGAAATTAAATGAAATGTGGCTAGTTATTAAATACCCCAAAAATAAAATAAGTAATTAAATACACAACCAACAATTGTACAAAAAATGAAATTGAATTTAAATAGATGAAATTACAGTAATTAAATAATATTAAGTGTAAACATGGATAAGTTCGAATTAAAATAATACAGAATGTTCAATTGGGCTATAGTTGCAAAATTATCGTAATTGAAATTAAATAAGACACAATTGGCCAATTTACAAAATAATTGGATTTTAATAAATAAATAGTGATTATAAATGACATACTAAACTGTGAAATATTTTGAAATTATTTTAGAGCACAATTTATGAATTATAAAAAATATACAATATTAAATAAATAGGGAAATAATTTAGATAAAATATGAAACAAAATTGGAAAAATACTCATTTTGTTAAGAGTGATTTTGAAAGCTTATATACCAGCTTGAAAATAATTTGGGGAAAAATTGGGTATCAACAGCTGCCCCTCTTTACCCGGGAAGGATGAAAGAGTTGCCGGGTAAAGATATGATGGTCAATTTTGGATGAGATGAAACTGTGGGATAGAATTTGGCCGCAACCTGGTTTCTGAGCTGCCTACATATCCCTAGTTTTACAGGAATTAGGCCGTATGTAGTTCAGGAATCATCGGCATATACTGGCGATATTTCATAAGAACGGACACAAGGTGCAGGGTAGGGTAAGAGTATGAAGTTCTTGCGGGGGACGATGTCAGAGAATTGGAGCAGTCTCCTCCTGCATGATTGGCTTTTCCGGCCGGGTTACCTGCAGATAGAGAACAAACGTATATTGTGCATAATAAAAACATGATGCAAGTTCCCGTCGGACTATGAATGATGTCTTTGGACCATTAAGATGATGTCTTTAGACCATGATGTCCTGGGCCATGAATCGCTTGGTGCGGGATTCGCAGGCTATGAAATGATGTTCTCGCGCCATGAGGATGGTGCCTTCGAACCATGATGCCTTTGAATAATGATATGCAAGTTGAATATAAGAGATCCGCAGGCTATGAAATAATGTTCTCGGGCCATGCGGATGGTGCCTCCGAACGATGACGCCTTTGGACAAGTTGGCGATATTTCAGCCCATGAAGAATGTAGTAGTATGATGTTGGCAAGACAGAGCTTAGTCTTGCGATTTGCGAAAAGAAAGTGGGCAAATCTTAGCCCGAAAGAAGGCGTAAATAAATAAGATGACTGCTTTGAAAAGGTAAAAAGGAGTTTAGGGTAGTGCAATAAGATGAGGAGAGAGGTAGCGTAGAACCTCGGAAGGCGGAATAATGGCCTCATGAAAGAAGTAAATGCAGATGGAGGTAGAGCTTAACCTTGGAAGGCAAAAAGTTAGCCTTACGCATATGCGAATGCAGAGAGAGATAGTGCTTAGTCTCGGAAGGCAAAACGTTAGCCTTATGCAATGTGAGAAAAATGCAGAGAGACAATGCTTAGTATCGGAAGGCAGAAAGGTAGCCTTATGCAGATGTGAATGCAGATGGAGGTAGAGCTTAACCTCATGCAGATGGAGACAGAGCTTAGTCTCGGAAGGCAGAAAGGCAGCCTTATACAAAGATGCGAATGCAAATGGAGGTAGAGCATAACCTCGGAAGGCATAAAGGTAGCCCTATGCAGATATGCGAATGCAAATGGAGGTAGAGCTTAACTTCATGCAAGATGGAGACAGAGCTTAGTCTTGGAAGGCAGAAAGGTAGCCTTATGCAATGATGCGAATGCAAATGGAGGTAGAGCTTAACCTCAGAAGGCAGAAATGTAGCCTTATGAAGAGATGCAAATGCAAATGGAGGTAGAGCTTAACCTCATGCAAGATGGAGACAAAGCTTAGTCTCGGAAGGAAGAAAGGTAGCCTTATGCAATGCTGAATATAAAATGACAGTAAGAGTTCTTAGCTGGTAATAAAATGTGATGATACAATTGTTGTGAATGAAGTATCGTCCGCAATGATGATAGTAATAAGCGTTGGCATGTGTGATGAGTTCGAGAGCATATCCTTAAGAAGCATGCGTCATGTGGGGGATAATGGGATGTCTTGGGCTTTCGCCGTATTTGTGCCTGCATCCAAAGAAAAATCGTGAGTTCTGTAGAGGGAAGGGTTAGTTCGCATCCCTACTAGCTCGGATCGGCCTATCTGGTTGATGATGATGACTTTGTTTGTACCACAGGGGTGGCGTTGCTAAAACAAGCTGTTTTTGAGAAATAAATAAGCATGGTTTTATAAAACTATGATATAACATATAGAAAGTAATAATTTTCTTTGGATGAATCGACGACCATGACGCGGTTCAAGACATTGTAACCTCTCTTGCTGCGGAGATTCGAGGGTCCTCCTCAAAATTTGCCCCTAGTTTGATGGGTGAAGGCTTCTGGCTGTTACTGGTGCGGTGGTTGGCTGAACTTGCTTCAGAATTTTGAGGTCCCTCCTCAAAATTCTGTCCCAGTTTCCATTTGTGGGGATAAAAGAAAAATTTTATTAAAATATGACCAAACCCATAGGGCTGCCTACGTATCCCCTCTCAAACGGGAATCAGGTCAGGCGTAGTTCAATTTATAGAATTGATAGAAGAATAACAATTACACATAGTAGCGCTTGACTGCGTCTGAATTGATTGGTTTAGGACAAATTTCCCCATCCATTTCCGCTAGTATGAGTTCCCTTCCTGTTAGCACTCGGTGAACCATGTACGGACCCTGCCAATTGGGAGAGAATTTCCTATTTTCTTCGTCTTGATGAGGAAAGACTTTCTTTAACACCAGCTGCCCCGGTGTGAATCGTCTTGGTTTGACTTTCTTGTTGAAGGCTCGAGTCATTCTATTCTGATATAGCTGGCCATGACAAACCGCGTTCATTCTCTTTCCGTCTATGAGGGCCAATTGCTCATAGCGGCTTCTTATCCATTCGGCGTCGCTGAGCTTGGCTTCTTGTATGATTCTCAAAGAGGGAATTTCAACTTCATCAGGAATGACGGCTTCTGTACCGTATGCCAACATGTAAGGAGTTGCCCCGGTTGATGTGCGAACCGTGGTGCGATACCCCAACAGAGCGAATGACAACTTCTCATGCCACTGCTTGTGCTTCTCTATCACATTTCTCAGTATATTCTTGATGTTCTTGTTGGGAGCCTCAACGGCTCCGTCCATTTGAGGTCTGTATGCTGTAGAATTTTTGTGCTTGATTTTGAAGGTTTCACACATTACTCTCATCAAATCACTGTTGAGATTGGAACCATTATCGGTGATGATTGACTCTGGAATGCCAAACCGACAAATAATGCGGTCGCGGACAAAGTCGGCCACGACCTTCATAGTTACTGCTTTGTAAGATGCTGCTTCGACCCATTTGGTGAAATAGACAATGGTAACCAGAATGAACCTGTATCCGTTGGAGGCGGCATGCTCGAATGGTCCAATGAAATCCATGCCCCAAGCGGCGAACGGCCAGGGTGAGCTTGTTGTATTAAGTTCGCTGGGAGGTACTTTTATCATATCCCCATGTATTTGACATCGATGGAATTTGCGGACATACTGGATGCAGTCTGTTTCCATGGTCATCCAGAAATAACCAGCCCGAAGTATATTTTTTGCTAGAACAAACTCGTTCATGTGAGGACCACATGTACGAGCATGTATTTCCTCCAACAGCTTCGTCGCTTCCTCTGCCTCAACACATCTTAATAACCCCAGATCGGGAGTCCTCCTATATAGGATTCCTCCGCTGTGAAAGAAGTTGTTTGATAATCTTCGTAGAGTGCGCTTCTGAGTGGAGTTTGCAAGTTCTGGGTACTCTCCCTCTACCAAGTACTCCTTAATGTCATGAAACTAAGGCTTTTCATTTGCTTCTTCTTCAACGTGGGCACAGTAAGCCGGCTGAGTGTGAATCCCCACGTGAATAGGATCAATGAAGTTCTTATCTGGATGTTGGATCATAGATGACAAGGTGGCCAATGCGTCGGCGAACTCATTCTGGATTCTGGGAATGTGCCGGAATTCAATCTTTGTGAACCTCCTTCTCAATTCCTGCACACGATGTAGGTATGGCAGTATCTTTGAATTTTTGGTCACCCATTCTCCTTGAACTTGGTGTATCAATAAGTCAGAGTCACCAATTACTAATAATTCTTGAACATTCATGTCGATGGCCAAATTGAGCCCCAGGATGCAGGCCTCATATTCAGCCATGTTGTTGGTGCAGGGGAACCTGAGTTTGGCGGATACCGGGTAATGCTGACCAGTTTCTGAAATTAAGACTGCTCCAATACCCACGCCTTTGAAGTTTCCGGCCCCATCAAAGAACATCATCCAACCGTCGTAGGATTATGCAATGTCCTCTCCTACGAATGATACTTCCTCATCGGGGAAATATGTTTTCAAAGATGTAATTGATCGGCTAATGCTTGTCCCTTGACTTCCTTCTGAGTTACGTAAATGATGTCGAACTCACTTAACATGATTTTCCCTTTAGCTAGATTGCTAGTGGGCATGGGCTTCTGAAAGATGTAATTTAGCTGATCCATCCTCGATATGAGGTACGTTGTGTAGGCACAGAAATAATGCCTCAACTTCTGTGCGACCCAAGTCAAAGCACAACAAGTGCGTTCTAATAGAGAATACCGGGCCTCATACGGAGTAAACTTCTTGCTGAGGTAGTAAATTGCTTGCTTTTTCCTCCTTGTTTCGTCATGTTGCCCAAGAACACAACTGAAAGCTCCATCTAATACGGCCAGGTAGAGTAATAGGGGTTTACCCGACTTTGGGGGTACCAAGACTGGTGGTGTTGAGAGGTACTCTTTGATTCTGTCGAAGGCTTTTTGACAATTCTCAGTCCATTTGGTGGCAGCATCCTTCCTCACCATTTTGAAAATTGGTTCACAAATGATGGTAGACTGGGCTATGAACCGGTTGATATAATTGAGCCTTCCTAGAAGGATCATAACATCCTTTTTGTTCTTTGGTGGTGGAAATTCTTGAATGGCCTTGACCTTTGATGGATCTAGCTCTATTTCCCGACGACTGACGATGAACCCTAGCAGCTTGCCAGCGGGAACCCCGAACGCACACTTTGCAGGGTTAAGTTTCAGATTGTATTTCCTTAACCTGTTGAAGAACTTTCTCAAATCTTCCATGTGATCAACAACTTTCTTTGATTTAATAATGACGTCGTCCACATACACCTCAATTTCTTTGTGAATCAAGTCATGGAATATAGTAGTCATGGCCCTCATGTAGGTGGCCCCTGCATTCTTCAGACCGAGTGGCATCACTTTGTAGCAATACACTCCGCACGACATAATGAATGTCGTTTTCTCAGCATCTTCCTCGTCCATCCAAATCTGATGGTAACCAGCAAAACAATCTACAAAGGACTGCAGCTCGTTCTTAGCACAGTTGTCAATTAAGATGTGTATGTTCGGTAGGGGAGTGTCATCTTTCAGACTGGCCCGGTTGAGATCCCGGTATTCGACGCTGACTCTGACCTTCCCGTCTTTCTTTGGTACCGGCACAATGTAGGCTAACCATGTAGGATATTCGACCACTCGGAGAACCCCGGCGTTGATCTGCTTGGTGACCTCTTCTTTGATTTTCAAGCTCATGTCTGGTTTGAACTTCCTGAGCTTTTGCTTCACTGGTAGGCATGTTGGATTGGTTGGCAGCTTGTGGGCCGCAATAGATGTATCGAGGCCAGTCATTTCATCATATGACCAGGCGAATATGTCCTCATACTCCCTTAAAAATTCCGTATATTCCTCCTTTTCTGACGGTGACAGATGAATGATGATGCGTGTTTCTTTGACGTTCTCTGCATTTCCCAGGTTGACGACCTCAGTCTCGTCCAAGTTAGACTTAGGTCTATTCTCAAAGTTCTCAACTTATTATATAATATCCTCAGGTATATCATCCTCGTCTGACTCGGAATCCATTTGTTGCATTGCCTCAATGCAGGTCACAGTCGTCGGTTCATCAAGATAAGTAATAGTAATGCTATATAAAGTAAAGTAATGGGGAGGAAAACAGTAACAAATAAATATAAGTAAATGTAAGATTTATAAAGAAATTGGAAATGCTTTGATAAATTGAGTAATTGTTTGAACATAAGAGCTCTTTCTTGCAGAAATTAAAAATGCGAAAAGGAAGGAAATTCTTTAAATAATGTTTGTTTTGTTAGCCTTGCTACCCCGAGGCTCGACGGGCTTTGGTTGTCCTGACGGACCAATTGTTGAGATGTGATCCCTTGCTCACGACTTGTATGGAAGGGCCTTCCTCCCCCTCCTCTTCAAAAATGACACAGCAGTCCATATTCTCATCACCCAGAAATAAATCCCTTATCGCTGCTAGCGCTTCTTCTTCGTCTGTACCATATATGATGTCAGCTGGCTGGAAAGTCTGCTCTATGCGGGGTATTGGCTTCTCCAATGGGTAGTACGGGTCGCGCCATGGTGGCGACCAGTCCTTGAACTCCTTCCAAGTGTATTCGTACTCTAGACCAAAAGTTGTACCGTGCTTCTTGAGTGTTATTGGCTTTGTTATTCCTTGAAGATGCTTACCGAGCCCTTTACCCGGCTCGTACCCTTTCCAGTTCAATATTCTTTCGGTCTACCACTTGTCTTTGTCAATAGTGTTAACACGATCTATGTTATGATAGATTTCTCCGCCCAACTTCCTCCTTCCATCGATGACCGAAAAGGTCTGGCGACCATAGATCGCCATGAATGATTACCTGTCACGACCCAAATTTCCACCCCTTAGGCCGTGACTGCGCCTAACGTTGAACCCGCTAGGCCAGCCAAAGTATGACTTGCAATAGCAATTTAAAATCATTTAACACGGAATAAAATGCTAACTTGTCAACTT
>ML258032.1:147561-218169 GCA_005239495.1 Nicotiana undulata | reverse complement strand
GACCCAAGTGTGTGTGCAAAGCCCTAGCTTCAAAACTTGTTCTTCTCTCTCAAAATTATATTTGCAAAGCTGAAGATATGTTCCAAGATATCCCAAGATATTATAGTGGGCCAAAATTCGGGTGAAAAGCGGACAAAAACACCCCTGTCGGGCATAGATGCGATCACATTCCTGTTGCATAACAGGGATGCGATTCGCATCTTCACTTTCTTCGTCGCATATCAAAACCCTAGGTCCCAGAGATTCATCGCATTTGAGAGATGCGGTCCGCATTAGTGATGTGCGATCGCATTAGTGCGTCGCATTTGCAGTGTAGCTTCAGGCATTAGATGGTGATGCGATTTAAATGCGGTTCGCATTTGAGATATGCGGTCGCACATTTGACCACATTTCACTCCTTAAATTTGACTCAACTTTCTGTTGCGGTATGCGATCTCTAGGCTCCAAATGCGATTCACATGTTGCATATGCGATCGCATTCGGCCATTTTCCTCCTCTTTTCTCTTCTTTAACTCTCTTTTGCATGGTCTTGAGTGTTTACACCTTGTGTACTGTAAAATACTAAAATTCTATAATTAATAAGAGTAAATGTTCTTGAAACGAGCCATAATTTAGCACTATGGTATTAAATGTGCCGAAATTCTCCGGCACATCATAATACACTAACGATTTCTTAATGGAATAATTCGTAACTTATTATGCTATGATTAATTTTAATGTTTTGAATTAAGCTCATAATATGAAGCCTTGTTCATTAAATTTCGTGAATAATTATGTATTAAATGAAACCCGATTTCTTGGTGGAAAAAGGAAGAACTAGCAGGGCTGGAAAACGTTTTTAAACCCTAAGCTATATAGATGGTTTTATTCCATCAAGGAGGCTACACGTTTCTACACATTTTTTCTAAGAATAATTCGCCCACTCGAGTTTGGTAAATTCCATGTATTATTCATGTAACATAGCAGAAGATCATGAAACGGAAGGATGATCTTGTGCCGAAAGTTTTTGTTCATGGTTGAGGGCTCGTTTTACGATTACGGACTTGAAGAAATACGTATCGATTTTATATTTGATTAAAATTTATTATTATATGTTATTGTTTATACTACATACAAGTGATAGCTTCGATTGTATACTTGTATTCCATCATTATCATCATATTAGGCTCATCACATGCTCGATTAAGTTTGTTTGGATTAATTTCTAAATTGTGAAAAGCTTTTGAGACTTAACCTCGTTGTTAATACTATGATTTGAGCTGTATATCTTATCAACAACTATATGGGAACACATAAATACATGACTATTAAAAATGGAACACTTTTAATCATTTAATTATATTACACTTTTATTATGCTTTTCACGTGTTAACCTGGTTTTTTAATGGGTCAGGTACGTAAATTTTTTCTAGTGGCAATAACATCTGAATCGAGAATCACAAACTCTGTAAGAAGAATAAGATGAAAAGTTGATTCAGAAAAACTGTTTGTCACTCGAGCGTAACCCTTAGGGGAATAATTTTATCTACCCCAATAATAGTAGTTGTAGTAAAGAAATTGATGTGAAGTCGCAGCTTAACTAATTAAAATTATGCAATAGATAATATGTGCAGGCGTGCCCGTTGTTTGTTCAAGTAGTTAGGATCTTGGAAATTTTCAATGAGGCCGTTGAATGAGACGTTGGGATTGCTACGTGCGTGCATGCCCATACATGTAATTTTGCCTTCTTTTAAAACCCTAGCTAAATAGTGGTATATAATTTTTGAGGTTCAAAGTTGAGATTAGATATTCACATGTGATAGACACGTGGCAATTTTCTAACAAGTGAAACTTTCCAAACTAAAGGATAACGCAAGTAACTTTGGATTTGGAAGCAATGGTGAAGAATGGTGTCAAGTGGATACCTTCTCCATGCTGGGATAAGGGTTCTTCCACCTTTAATAAAAAGATCATAGCTTTAACAAATATCAAGGTAGCTCTGTCTAGTTGTAGTGGGGTTCCTCTAAGCGTTGCTTTTAGTTTTTATTTTTTTAAATAAAATTTTCGTTCTCTAATTTTGCCACTATTGATCTTTAATTTTATCGTTTAACTTTTTCAATTGACGATAGATACTGCTTTTGCTTGGAAACAGATGTTCTTTGAAATACCTTGCCATATAGAGAACCCGTTTTTATAGCACCAGAGTGTATAGAGCAGAAGATGATAGAAACTAGGGGTCTACCAGACTATATAGAGAACCAGGTTCTCTATTAGTTTTTACAGAACACACGTACACACAGCAGTAATAAATGACACAATGAAATTTTACTTGGAAAACTCCCAACTCATGGGATTAAAAACCACGACTACCCTTGTAGGATTTCAACTTCACTACTGAGAAAACTTTAGATTACAACCTATTGTAACCTAAGAATTAACCTCTTAATCCCTCACTATCTTGTAATAACTCTATTATAAGCCACTTTGTAATAACTCTATTACAAAGACTTACAACTCGACTAACTCTAGCCAAGACACAAAAATAGAGTTTATGATTTAACAAAGGTTTCCTACATAATTGCTTCTAACTAAGCTAAGTAGGAATTACAAGTAAAAACTTGACAAAGGTGCAACACTAAGGACATGTAATGACTCAATGCAGGGAACTAGTCCTTGTTATGTTGTTCTTTGTCCTTGAAGCACTTGAGAATCGATTGCTGAATTGATGCACAGTTTTTTTAGAATACTTGATAGATTCTTCAATGTTCAAGTGATGTTTTGCCTTTGGTTTAATGTTATTATAACATTGGCGGCGTTACTTGAATGATGCAAGAAAGTTTGGTACAAGAGCATTCCCAATGAAGTTGTCAGCTGCACTATTTTGCACTATTGCGTGTGCAGGCAGCAATTTTACAGTTGTTGGGAAGTTGACTGGTACGGTCACCAGGGGAACTGGTGTCCATCTGTTCCCCTTGTTGTTTTTTGACTTCTGAAGAGTTGATTTACGTCTCCAGCTTGAGACTTGTTATTCTCATGTACTTGGGATGTATATAAGGTTTCTTATCCGGTTCTTATCATTAAGTTTGTTAGATCACCAAAACACAATAATAATGCATGTATCCTGTGCATGTATCCTATCAATTCCCCCTTTTTGATGATGAAAAACTTATAATTGAGGTTCCCCCTAAGAACCAGAATTCCCCCTGAACCTGTTGTTCCCCATCTTGTTCTCCCTCAATTTATACTTCCCCCTTTTGGCATCATAAAAAGATTAGTAGAAAATAGTAAGCAAAAAAAAGTCTAGCTTAGTTCACTCATGCCACATGTGTGCACACAACATAACAAAGAACAGAGTAAAAGGAGCAATATATGCACAACCAAAAAGACGAAATATCATTAAGTTTTGTAGAAATAAAACAGGGAGCAGTTCCGTTGTTGACACAACATCCACAAAATAAAACAACAAAAAAAGTACCAGTCATAAACATCACTGAAGCATAATAGAAGGAAATAGATGACAGACACTAAGAACTGGACACTGGGAACAAGATGGCTATTAAGGAGCACTGGAAGAGGGAGCACTGGAGGCTGAAGAAGGGGCAAGGGTTCTAAGAAGGATGTCCATGCGAGCATTTGCGGACCCTTGATCGTTTAGCAACCATTCCTTAAGGTCCTCAACCTGTTTCCTGAGAGCGGCATTTTCCTTTGTCAGACAGGCAACCTCTCTACTTTGGGCACTACTGGGCCCAGTTGCTTCCTGGGCTGACTGAGCACCTTCGAGAATGGCATTCCGATCCTTCAACTTCCTTATTTCTTTAGTGGCACTATTTTGAGAGTTGATCAGCTGAGAAATGGTCGAATTGCTGCCAACCCCTCCACTCCTATTAATGCACTCACACTCTTCAAGGGTGGCTTTGGAGAAAGATTACTTTCGAGTTCCTACTTTATCCTGTCCCAAGTGAACCTTGTAGAATTTAAACACTTAAGTGAGGAGAAACCCTTAAGGCAACCCATGATTACCATCTTTGAACTCTGCCATTTTCTTCATGTGTTCTATCATTAGACCAGGAAGGTTTATTATAGTGGTGTAGCCATCTAGTGCGTCCATGAGAACCAACTATGTTCGTGATGTAATAGAGCGTCTTTCAGCACGTGGGAGCAGAACTTTGTCAACTATTTCGAATAGCAGTTGGTACACTGGAAGGAGGTCCTTCTTGTGTACATGTTCCCCTTACTGCACTGCCTTATCCTTTACAATGTCGTTTTTGAAATTTGTAGAGCAGACCCCCACAATGGAAAACATCCCATCAACGGGCACGCCCAAAATGGCTCCCAGTACAACAATGTCCATTACAAAATCAACACCATTCATTCTTAGACGAATATTATCATCCTCAACTGTGAAGAAGTCAGCATAGAAACTACGCACTTTTGCCTCATACACCTTGGGATTGTCACTTGTGAACATATGTGTCCACTTTTGTAATTCACAAATCTCCACCAATTGGCACATTCCGGACATATCCAGAACATCAGGGAAACATTTACGACCCCACAACACCTTTTGGTTTCTCAATGTTTCCCTGCCAGCATCCTGGGTATCACCAACCTTGGTTTTCTTGGAGGAGCCAGGTTCCTCACTGGCATTAGCCTTCCCGTTCACTGATTTTCTAGCACTCTTTATTTTCTCCGCAGATTTCTCAGACACTTTTTTCTCAGACACTTTTTCAACCAATTCTTCAGTCTCCTTATCTCCAGATTCCTAAACCACCTTTTCACCAGATTTTTCACCTTCAACATTGTACAGATTCTCCTTACTCACATATGATTCTTTCTTGGATTTTGGAACAATATGCTTTTGCGAAAACTTATGACTTAAGGAAACAGGTTCCTCAGCCACCTCATCATCAACATTAACAACTAGTGCAGACACTACCTTCTCATTTATAGTCTTCCCATCATTTACCAATTTTCTCCTCTTTTGTTCTTTTTTATTTTTCCAAAGAACAGACTCAAGAGTCTCCTTCTTTGCAACCTAGTGGTAGGTCTCTTAGGAGTTGTCTCTTGAGGAGTAGCCTGTCTACTCCTAGCCCTGATGAAACTTGTAATGGCCATATTGTCGTAATCATCTTCACTGTCCTCATTCTCCTCCTCAGATAAAGATCTCATTTCAAGGACAACTATGGACAAAGGCTTAACGTAGACGTGAGGAGAGGGTGCATGATCAATACTGACCTGGGGTTTTTGAGAAGAACCAGGGGTTTTATCCCAAGTAGAAGCAGAGGGCTCCTCTTGGGTGGAGGGATCAGGTCCCTCGGTTTGTGCCCTACTAGTACTGTCTGGTGATGATGTTTCAACAAGCACCAGTTCCCTACTCTCCACTAGTGTATCTTCTTCCCCTGGAGAACCATTGGCTTCTGACACACCTTCACCACCCCCAATAACACTTCCCTCAGTAGCTATTGACAGCATATTTTCTGTGGCCTCTTGTTCTTGTAACCCCATGGTAAACTCAGAAGTATGAAGAGTATTACCTGTAGAGTCAGTAGCATTCAGATCGAGGGCTAGAGTAGTTTGTGCCGGTTCAGAATTGTCACACCCCACTCCTTGCATCTCAGAACTCCCTTCCACTGGCCGACTAGAGATTTCCTAATTTTCTTCTTCTACCACTGTATCATCTTCTACCATTTTCTCCAGCGAGAAGGAAGTAGAGGTTGCTGCCACAAATTTCTTGGGAGTCAAAATTTTGCGACTCATATGAGAACCAATGCTTGGCTGTGTTGGTGAGGAACTAGTAGGTGGTTGTGACTCTGGTTGAGGGTTTGGACTTGATGGTGTAGGGAGTGTAGGCTTTGACACTGTGGTTTCAATGGATGGAGCCACAGTGGGGATGAGCTTGAGGTTTCCAGATTTTCAGACATGGTAGAGGGTAGTGAGAATTTGATGAAGAAAGACAGTGTTTGGTTTTAAGAGAAAAGAGGGATTTTTTGCTTTGATGTTAACAGTTAGGATAATAACCATGTGAGAGGTTATTTAAGAGGAGTGCGGGACCGGTTAGGAACGAGTACCAATTTGGGTAAACGGGTAGTTTCATAACGGGTAGGACACTTGAGTTCCAAAGGAGAGAGAAAAGAGAAGACTGCGATTTTAATAACTTGGCACCATTCTAGCAGTTAAAATATGTGGATGAGGGCACAAAGAAACTACTAACCTGCGTCAAAGGAATCAGGTTCCCTGACAAATTTTGTAAGATGTGCACTTCATCCTTTTGACTGAAATGCGATATAATTGGCTACTTGTGTGCTCTGTAATCGTCATGCGTGTCTACCTGCAATGGTATAAAGATGAGTTAGACTTAGCCATCAAACACTTTTTAGCCACTTTACCTGCTCTATTATTTCATAGCAAAGCATTAAGGGACCATGTCCTCAGCTTGATTTTATCAGCCCTTGTGCCAAGCGGTTCCATTCAAAGTGCTCTTTGCTCAGTGCTTCGGTAAAGATGTATGCAATTTGATCTTCTGTGCTGCAAAATTTCATGCAAATGAGCCCTTTTTCAACGTTATCTGAGGTGTTGTCGCACGTCAATGTGCTTTGTTCTCTTATGTTGAACTTGATTCTTGGTCATGTTAAGAGCACTGGTGTTGTCACATAGTAAGGGCACACAGTCAGAGAATACACCAAAATCTTCCAGCTGCTGCTTGATCCATAGCAATTGAGAATAACATGAGGCAACCACCACATATTCAGCTTCAATAGCTGAAAGAGCCACTGAGTTTTGCTTTCTTGTACCCCATGAGATCAGACATGATCCCAGAAAATGTGCCATACCAGAAGTGGTTTTCCTATCTACCAATATCCAGCATAATCAGCGTCAGCATATCCAATTAAATCAAAGTTATCTCCTAAGGGATAGTAGAAAACCAGGTCTTGTGTGCCTTTGAGATACCTCAGTATTTTTTTGATAGCCTTCAGATGAGATTCCTTGGGATAGACTGAAATCTGGCACAAAGTCCCACACTGAAAACAATATCTCTGTTTTCCATGAGATACATAAGTGACTAGGAGTAGCAAACGGGCGGGTCGAGTCGGATATGGTTCGAGTAAAAAATGGGTAATGAAAAAATGAATAAATTATCCGACCCGACCCATATTTAATACGGATAAAAAATATGTTAATCGGTGGATAATATGGGTAACCATATTATCCATGGTTTCTTGCATATGATCACTTTAGAGGGAATTCTTTGTCTCCCTAACTTGAGGAACCCCCAATTTGAGGCTTTACAAATGTAAAAGTTAGACTCATTGGTTATCCATTGGTTACTCATTGGTTATCCATTTTCTAAATGGATAATATGGTTCTTATCCATATTTGAACAATTTTTAAAACGTTCATTATCCAACCCATTTTTTAGTGGACAATATGGGTGGTTACTTGTTTTATTTTAACAATTTTGCCACCCTTACAAGTGACCCTATGATACCTCTATGCATAGTTTCATTCACAGGAGAACCAGGTTCATCCATGTCAAGACGAGTAGTAGTGGCAATATGAGTATCAATGATCTTTGATCCTTCCATATCAAATCTCTTCCAGAGCTCCTTGTTGTATTTCTGCTGACTTATCATTGTCCCCTTAGTAATTTTCTTAACTTTCAGTCCAAGAAGAAGGGTTGAGGGTACTGCCTCACACAATAAATCATTTGTTGCTCTGAAGATGATGTCATCAACATAGACTTGCACAATGAGTAGGTTCCTCCCTCGTTTCTTTAGAAATAAGGTTTTGTTAAATTTTTCTCATGTAAGCCATTTTCTAGAAGAAATTTGGACAACCTTTCATACCAAGCACGAGGAGCATGTTGTTGCTTCCAAACGCACACACAAGTATACGTGGTCGTACAAGTAAAAAATGATAAGTCGAGTGTCGAACCCACAAAGACTTGTATTAACTGCCCACTAAATTTACCAAGATTGTTATTCAGTCAAGCCAAAATCAAGTTCAAGAATGTGATTATACTAAACTATAATTTTAAGTAATAACTAAATTATAAAGTAGCAATTTGATTAGTAGAGACAAATATTCCAGGGTTGTGATCGATTCACCAATCCTATTTTGTTCTAATAACTCTCGCTTTCATAAAATTCACTCCTGGTTGCTAATTAATCGATAGTTGCTCTCAAAGCCTTCTCCCGAAGTACTCCTCGCCTATTCAAAATAGATTAACGCCTATATTCCTATGAAATCAATCTATTAAGAACGTATTAAAATTACAATATTTAATTAAGCAAGGTGACTAGGTATATTCCTATCCTAACAATAAATCCTCCTCCTAGGAGTTAAGATCGTGTTCTCTTCAATTCTTCTCTAATATAAACAAGACTTTCCCAAGCATAGCATAGATAGTAAATAGAACCTAACTGTTGGCCAAACAATTAAGCAATTAATCAAGGAATTGAAGAAACAACCATATATTAGTGAATTGTAATCAAGGTTAAGTGAACGTTAAACAACAATATTCATGGCTAAATCACAACTCCAGAACTATGGGTTTTAGACACTCATGATAATAGCAAACAATTTCATAAGTGTTGGATAATTGAAAATACTAAGAAAAGGTGAAGAAAACTGAGATCTCTTCGCTCCCGAATGTTTCTCGTGTATATTCTCCCTCAGAAGTGGCGTCACCTCCTCAAAATCCTATTTATTTATGTATTTATATCGTGTAGAAACAACCCCGGACGAATATACCTTTTCCAAGCCGAAGTAGAAATTACTCTTAGAGTTTTGGACACATGCGCCGCGCCCCGCGCCGTACCTCGCGACGCACCCCGCGCCGCACCTCGCGATGCACCTCGCGACGCACTTGTCTATTTCTCGAAAGGCCATTTTAAACTGCCGCTTCGCGTCCTGCGGCACCCCATGCGGCGCGGGTAGTGTAAATTTCTTAGAGTAAAATTGTTTCATCTTCTTTTGACATCTGAACTTGGTACACAACCTCCAAACACGATCACAACTTAATTTATTGGGCTTTTACTCAGACTTCAAAACTCCAAATTGATCGATTTGGCTCCAAATTAACTTTTAAACTCGGAATCACTTCCTGCAAGGCATAAAACATGTACTAAGTGTAATTCACTATCATTTAAGCTCAACACATGTAAAATGCATTAATTAGAGTGCAATACTATCGCTAAAACACCAGTTTCTAGCCTAGCATCAACACCCCACACTTAGACCGTTGCTCGTCCTCGAGCAATTAAACTACACTTCACATAGGGATGACTTTTTCATAAAAAAACCTCCCTAACACATCATGCCAAGAATATTTAAAGTAGATTGAGCACCATATCATAACATCCCACCCTCAAGACTCGACTCAAAAGTACCATGCATTCTTCATAACCTGCTCTCTTACTCTAACACAAAGGTCAAAGACGTTACCTTAGCTTCGCAAATCAAGTTCCCTCAAGCAAACAATGAAGAATAGTTCCACTCAAAATATCGTTCAAGAACAATTAGGAACTCAAGATAGAAAGAATTAAATCACTCTCAGAATCAAAATTTATGTGCAACAGAAGACATACCATAGGCTTGTCCGTAGTGTATTACTCTACTAATCGAGTTCATTCAGTCAAAGATCAAGTAGAACTTTAATTGGTTATAATGTAGGCTGCGGGATGGGTAGGATACACCTCCCTAAGAAGTTTAATACATACACTTCAACATTTAAAACCCATACTTATGTCAAACCATAACTCTACCTTCACATTAATATACATTAACTCCCTACTTCTTTAAGTACAATTACATCAAGAGTCACCACTTATCGAGGAATATTTGCACTACAATACAACTATTTTTTTCTTTCTTTTTCAATTCAAGTGGCTCTTAATTTTTCAAAATATTACACCTTTCTCCTTATTTTCTTAGTTCCACTCAAAAGCCAAACCAACATCCACTTTAACTTTTACAAAGTTCAAAACAATTCAAGTGCTCATGAGAGGTGAAAATGTTCAAATAGATGGTTAATTCAAACATTGGGTAAGGCTTGTATTACAGGCTCAAAGGGATTAACTAAGATACATAACAATTAGGCGGATAAAACTATATAATTGGTTCAACAAAGAAATGGCTATATCACTTCCAAGACTGAACAAAACTATTATCTCGCTTTGCAAACACACGGGTCAAGTTCTAGACATCAAATGTAATGCATAGAATATCACAAAAACCTCACTCACACATTGGCACATAACTCACTTAGGATTAGATCTTTCCCAACTCTCTAGTCAAAGTAGTTAAGCAAAGTTATAATTACACAATTTAAGGCACTTATACAAGAGTCAAGAATTGAGCCTAGGTGTCACAACTAAGGCACTAACCACTCTCAAGGCATATGCAGTCAAGAAAAATCGATTCTTTAAATTAGCACTGTGACTCAAACTTCTTTATTCCTATAACATAAAAATATTTAACTACACCCGGTTCAAGCAAAACCTTGGAAAAGAACTGCGGCACAAAGAAAAATCAAAGGGGAATTGTTACACTACATAAAAAATACTTAAAATAAAAGACATATTATTTTTAAAAAAAAAACATGTTCTCTTTTTGTTTTTCATATCTTTCGACTTCATTTCCATCAAGAAACCAGTCGACGATCTTCGCGGAAGGGTCGAAACTAAATATTTAATTACCAACTATTACAGTCCGATAGAATTCAGAATTATAGTTTACATACCATATTGTCTATGAAAGTAAGAAACAAATTAAACAACACCAACTGGAAAACAGAAAAAAAACAAGTACAAATACAAACACAATCAAATAGGAGCACCCCACCCCACACTTTAGAGATTGTATTGTCCCCAAAGATATTGCATTGTCCCTGATCACGCTCAACTATGTCTAGTAAAAGACTAAGCGGGCGTTGCAAATATAATCCGGGGTATTATGCCCAGAGTCGAATCCCACAGAGAATTAACGTATCAACTGTCGTCTTTAGATGACTAAATTCTCAAAAGTCAACTTTCTCAAACTTTGTGATATCACTTGATGTTGTTTATACTACTACAGCTAAACAGAAATAATAAACTAAAGATTAACTAACAATAAGATGTAAACAATGATGATAAAGGTCTAAGGTTATGGTTTCTCCCGTTGGTGAAATTCCTTCTTGTGTAGTTCCTATAGTTTTTGACTTAGTTGTTTCTATCAATCATGAACACTCCAATTATCATAAATCTCTCTCAAGTAATTATGATAATTTACTAGACACTCTCTCTCAAGTTACGCAAGCTAGATTGCATTACAGTTCACTTTAGACTGCACCCGAGGTATCGTTATCTCTAATCCAACCTCTAAACCCTCGGTTATGGATCTCTCCTATACTCCGGGAGTGGTGTTGTTCAAACAACTACCTAAATATGCACTCTATCTCAAGTAGATACATAATAAATAGGAACATCTAATTGAGGGCCCTTCAATCAACTACAACAAGAACATAGTTGAATAAATAGAGATTAACAACCAAACAAAACTATATTAATATCTCAACAAGTTCATCCCCAACGGGTTCCACCAACAACCTTAGATTAGAAAATTTAGCTACTCATGCTTAAGAACAATAAAAACCTAAAAGAATTCATAATGCTCAAAATAAAGATTAAAGGAAGAAAAATATAAAACTCTAATGGTTTCTTGTCTTCTCACAATGGGTCTTGCCTCCTACTTGAGTCTAAAAATAAGAATATCCTTCTCTTGGGCGGATTTACAATGTTTAAATAGGGTTTGGAAATATATTCCCGTGTTTTGCACTTAAGTCCTTCAGTTTTTCAGGTCTGTCAGTTCTTGTGGCGTTTACTGTTTTGGTCAGCACACTCATTATTTCACGGTTTGATACCTCAACTTTCCCACTCGTCTGGGGGTGATAAGGGGTTTCCACCTTGTGGCGCACATCATACTTGGCCAGTAGCTTCTCGAAGACACGATTGCAGAAGTGCGCGCCTCCATCACTAATAATGGCCCTTGGAATCCTGAACCGAGTGAATATATTTTTCTTCAAGAACCCCACCACCACCACTCTTGCATCATTGGTGGGGAACGCTGCAGCTTCCACCCATTTAGACATGTAGTCTACAACAACAAGTATGTACTTATTGCCATAGGAGCTGACAAAGGGACCCATGAAGTCGATTCCCCACACATCAAACACCTCCACTTCTTGTATTGAGTTCATGGGCATCTCATGTCGACGGGATATGTTCCCGTCCTTTGGAACTCATTACAGCCCTTCACCCATTGGTGAGCATCTTTGAACACAGTCGGCCAGTAGAAACGGCCTCTAACACTTTAGCTGCTGTCCGAACTCCTCCAAAATGTCGTCCATATGGTGATGCAGGACAAGCCTACAAAATAGCAAATTTTTCTATCTCGGGGACACACCTCCGGATCATGTTATCAATATAGATTCTAAACAAATGAGCTTCATCCCAATAGTAATTGCGGAAATCACGATAAAAGTGTTTCTTTTGGACATAGGAGAGTTCATAGGGTTCAATACCGCTCGCCAGGTAGTTTGCAATGTCTGCATACCATGGCACATCTTCCACACTCGTGGCTAGCAGCTGCTCATCTTCAAAGGTTTCCAGAATATCCTCAGACTCAATCGCATTCTCAGCACCTTCAAGACGCGACAGATGGTCAGCGACTTGGTTCTCCGTGCCCTTGCGGTCACGAATCTCCAAGTCAAATTCTTGAAGAAGCAACACCCAACGAATTAGGCGTGACTTGGACTCTTTCTTATCAACCAAGTATCTGATGGCTGTGTGATCAGTGTACACAATCACCTTCGACCCGATCAAGTAAGACCTGAACTTGTCAAAGGCGAACACTACTGCCAACATCTTCTTCTCGGTCACCGTGTAGTTCATCTGAGCTCTACTCAAAGTCCTACTTGCATAATAAATTGGGTGCATTATTTTATCTTTGCGCTGACCCAACACGGCTCCCACTGCGTAGTCACTAGCATCGCACATAAGTTCAAACGGTTGGTCCCAGTCGGGGGCACCGATAATTGGTGCTGTGACTAGTCGCTTTTTCAGCTCCTCAAACGCCACCCTGCAATCATCAGAAAACACAAAGGGGTTATCTTTTTCAAGCAACTTACAGAGGGGGTTGGAGATCTTGGAGAAGTCCTTGATGAATCGCCGGTAGAACCCGGCGTGCCCAAGGAAGCTACGAATCGCTTTGACTTATGTGGGAGGTGGAAGTTTTTTGATCACATCGACTTTAGCTCTGTCCACCTCAATTCCTTTACTTGATACCAAGTGCCCCAAGACGATCCCTTCTTGTACCATGAAATGGCACTTCTCCCAATTAAGCACAAGATTCGTCTCGATGCACCTCTTTAGGACACGAGTTAAATTTTTTAGGCACTCATCGAATGAATTTCCCACTACTGAGAAATCATCCATGAATACCTCCATGATATCTTCCACCATGTCTGTAAATATGGCCATCATGCATCGTTGGAATGTGGCAGGTGCATTGTAGAAGCCAAATGGCATCCTCCTGAAGGCAAACACCCCGTAGGGGCATGTGAATGAGGTCTTTTCCCTGTCTTCCGAGGCAATTGAAATCTTGTTGTACCCCGAGTACCCGTCCAGGAAACAAAAGTGAGACCTCCCTGCAAGCCTGTCGAGCATTTGGTCAATGAAGGGAAGTGGGAAGTGGTCTTTTCGGGTGGAAAGATTTAGCTTTCTGTAATCCATGCATATTCTCCAGCCCGTGAAAGTTCTTGTAGATATCAACTCATTTTTGTCATTCTTTACCACAATCTTGACACCCTTCTTTGGGACACATTGCACTGGGCTAACCCAGCTGCTATCCAAGATGGGGAAAATGATTCTCGCATCTAACCACTTAATGATCTCCTTCTTCACCACTTCATTCATGTTTGGTTTCAATCGCCTTTGGTGTTCCTCGGAAGGTCTGTGTCCCTCTTCCAGGAGAATCTTGTGCATGCAATATGCCGGGTTGATCCCTTTGATATCTTCCATGGTCCATCCAATGGCAGTCTTGCACTCTGAGAGCACCTGTAAAAACTGATTTGCCTGCACATCTAACAAACTTGATGAGATAATAACATGTAACGTAGAGTTAGGTCCTAGAAATGCGTACATGAGATAGGCTGGCAGTGGTTTCAACTCCAGTTTGGGCAGTTCTTCCATAGACGGCTTGGCTGGCGGGCTCTCTCTTTTCTCTAAGTGCAATGGTTCAAACTCGAGAGCCCTCGGTCATACCCCTTTACCTTCAAGTGCTAACACCCACTCTGCCTATTCCTCCCCATTCACCTCATCTAAATTCATTAAACATGCAGCAAGGGAGTCCTCAACAGTTAATGACGCATCATCTTCTTCCACTATCACATCCACAACATCAATTAGAGAATAGTTGGCGAATTCACTCGGTCGCCTCATAGATTCTTCACATTGAATGTGATTTCTTCATCATTAAGCCTCATCGCAATCAATGAGGGCTCTGCCTGTGGCCAAAAACGGCCTTCCCAAGATTATGGGAATCTCCTCATCCACTCAACAGTCTAATATCACAAAATCAGCAGGGAACAAAAACTTCCCCACTTGCACCAGAACATCATCTAGAATACCCGACGGTCTCTTCACCGTCCTATCAGCTAGCTGCAGCAACATGGAAGTAGGTCTGGCTCTACCAATACCCAGTCTCTTATATATTGCCAAGGGCATTAGATTAATGCTGCCCCCCAAATCACACAATGCTTTGGCAAAAGCAAAATTGCCAATGGTGCAGGGAATTGTAAAACTCCCTGGATCAGACAACTTTTCTGCAATTGGTCGTGTTACCAAACACTGCAAGTCTGAGTAAGAGTCACAGTCGCCAAGTCTTGGAAATCTAACTTTCGGGACATCAAGTCCTTTATCATCTTCGCATACTCAGGCATCTCTTTGAGAGCATCAATCAGAGGAATGTTTACCTGTATCTGCTTCAGCATATCCAAGAACTTTTTTGTACTGCTCATCTTTTTGGTATTTTGCCAGCCTTTGAGGGAATGGTGCTGGCGGTCTCTTCTTCCCAGTGATTTGGGATTTTTCCTTCTCAACTACCACTTCAACTACTGGCTCTGGGGTTATCTCCACTTCCTTTTCAGCCTCACTCTGCCCACTGGGTTCTCCTTCAGCAGTTTGCACTGTTACCTTGGTCAAGGTTGTGGAATCATCAATTTCGATTGGCACTGGTACTAGTGTCTCTGCCTGCCTGCTTTCACGAGCCAACTCTTGTTCCAAGTCTAAGTCCCTACCATTGCGGAAACTCACTACCATCAGGTTCTTCGGGCCCTGATCCTTAGGATTCACCTGAGTGTCTGCAGGTAAAGTCCCAAGAGGACGATTGTTCACTGCCATTGAAATTTGGCCCAGCTGCACTTCAATATTTTTAATAGCTGAATCATGTGCATCTACTTTTTCCTTGATTTTGGCAGTTGAACCAATCACCTTTTGCATCATTGCTTCAAGCTTGGAAAACCCATCTTCTTGCCTCCTCCCATGTTGTTTCTGAGGGGGGTGGTATGCCTGGTGCTGATTCTGATTGTTATACCCTTGTGGCCTTTAATAAGGTGCCACATTACCATGAGGTCTCATGGCACCCATGTTTCCATTGTTCTGCTGCTGATGAGGTGGTCTATACGGTTGAACTTGCTGACCCCAGTTCTGTACCCCTTGTCTTTGGCCTCCATAGTTTGACACATAATTCATGTTTTCTGGGTAAGGAGGGTGATCAGAATCTGCATTCCACTGATTACCAATTGGCTGACTAATGCAAGATGTGCATAAGCCCCCATTGGTAGTATCCACAATATGAACCTGCTGCTTTATCCCCGACTCCTCTACCTTTTTCGTAAGAATACTCATCTGTGTCATCAAAGTAGCCATGTTCTCATCCATAGTGTTGGACAGAACTAATGGCATTGAGTGAACAACTGGGGTAATTGGAGCACCCCTGGTTGTCCACCCTGAATTCTGTGCCATTGTATCAAATAAAATCTGGCACTCTCTCCATGTCTTGCTAAGGAATGCTCCTCCAGCTGAAGCATCGACATTGGATTTTACACCATCAGCCAGACCCATATAGAATCGCTATCCCAATATTTGCTCAGGAATGCCATGGTGAGGACAGATAACCAGCATCCCTTTAAACCGTTCCCATGTCTCCTGCAGTGTCTCCATGGGCTTCTGTCTGAAGCTGATGATCTCATCAATCTGCTGTGCTGTCTTGTTTGGTGGATGGGAATTTATTCGGAAATTGCTTGACCAACTCCTCCCATGTTGCAATAGAGTTGATAGGGAGGGAGTTGATCCAAGCCTGGGCAACTCCTGTCACCGAGAACGGAAACAATAACAGTCTTAATGCCTCTAGGGTAACATTCGGCTGCCTCTGGGTCTTGCAGTGGACAAAAAGTTCTTTAAATGCTGCTGGGGATCCTCAACGTACGACCCCAAAAATAGCCCCTTATTCTGCAACAGCTGCAACATATTGTTTGTGATCTGGAAAGACTCTGCTTCAATCTGAGGGACCAAAATCGCGGTTGCCAAGTTGTCAGATGTGGGTTGTGCCCAGTCGTATAATGGCGCCTCAAGTTCAATGAGTACTTGAGGTGATGCAATCATTGTAGCAGGGTCGACCACACCATCCCTGACATCCCCAACATTAAGGTTGTTTCTATCGTTCAGCTCTGCCATGTATGGTTCAATGTGTTCAATGTGTGGTTGTTGTTTGCTTCTCCGATTGGCCCTGTTCAAGGCCCTGAAAACTTTTTTGGTGTCTGGTAATGCTTCAAATACGTCACCAGTTCTCGAAGAGTTTCTAGGCATGCACCTGTGCCACCGGTTTAGCAAACGTTAGAAATTTAATATATGTGTAAATCAAAGAAACTTGACTATACTTAAGAATTTTCGTATTTTTCTTCAACTACACTTGATAATACTGTTAACTTCCCGGCAACGGCGCCAAAATTTTATCACGCTCAACTATGTCTATTAAAAGACTAAGCGGGCGTTGCAAATATAATCCGGGGTATTATGCCCAGAGTCGAATCCCAGAGGGAATTAACGTATCAACTGTCGTCTTTAGATGACTAAATTCTCAATAGTCAACTTTCTCAAACTTTGTGAATATAACTTGATGTTGTTTATACTACTACAGCTAAACAGAAATAATAAACTAAAGATTAACTAAACATAAGATGTAAACAATGATGATAAAGGTCTAAGGTTATGGTTTCCCCCGTTGGTGAAATACCTTCTTGTGTAGTTCCTATAGTTTTTGACTTAGTTGTTTCTATCAATCATGAAAACTCCAATTATCATAATCTCTCTCAAGTAATTATGATAATTTACTAGACGCACTCTCTCAAGTTACGCTAGCTAGATTGAATTACAATTCACTTTAGACTGCACCCGAGTTATCGTTATCTCTAATCCAACCTCTAAACCCTCGGTTATGGATCTCTCCTATACTCCGGGAGTGGTGTTGTTCAAACAACTACCTAAATATGCACTCTCTCTCAAGTAGATACATAATAAATAGGAACAGCTAATTGAGGGCCTTTCAATCATTTACAACAAGAACGTAGTTGAACAAATAGAGATTAACAACCAAACAAAACTATATTAATATCTCAACAAGTTCATCCCCAACGGGTTCCACCAACAACCTTAGATTAGAAAATTTAGCTACTCATGCTCAAGAACAATAAAAACCCAAAAGAATTCATAATGCTCAAAATAAAGATTAAAGGAAGAAAAATATAAAACTCTAAGGGTTTCTTGGCTTCTCAATGGGTCTTGCCTCCTACTTGAGTCTAAAAATAATAATATCCTTCTCTTGGGCGGATTTACAATGTTTAAATAGGGTTTGGCAATTTATTCCCGTGTTTTGCACTTAAGTCCTTCAATTTTCCAGGTCTGTCAGTTGTCCCCCGCGGTCGCGGCGCGACTGCGGTAGGCTACTCGTATGCTGCTTCAGTTAATTCTCCACCGCGCTCCAGCCGCGGTTGACCGCGGTCGCGGTGGACCATGTTCCAGCAATTTCGGCCCTTTCTCTTGTGCTTTCCTCTCGGGTTCTTCTCGATTGGCCTCGAATTCCCTTAATTGACTCCAAATTGCTCCAAAGTATCTCCTCTCATAGAATATATATTGCAAAGCACAAGAAACACTAATCAAAGTATTTTGTTATCAATATTCACCTTAAAAACATAATAAAGTATGGTTCATTAGGGGCGAAAATATAGTCTTATTCACCTATTAACAGTCCCCAATGCAAAAGAGTAAAATCAAGAGTGAAAATGTGACTCCTCTGAGGCTCGTGGCCTAATCATCAGCACCCTCGAAGGTGCTCAAATACTCCTCATCATCGGAGGGAACATAGTTCACATCCTCATCTGCTGGCAACTATCCTCTTCTCGCCAATCCCAACCACTGTTGAGTGATAGAAGAAAGGGGGTGATCTTGTTGCACTCCTCCAAGTCGGTCTCCCCCCTTTCAGAGCGAAGTCGCAAGTCAGCAAACTTCAGTTGCAGTGTCTCCTGAACACAAACAAGCCTCTGGTCCGAATAACAGCAACAACAGGAGGATCTATTAGTGACGTGGCATCATAGGCCCTGATAAGATATGTCACTGGGATGGATCGGTCATAGTGAAACTCCTCATCTACAAGGTGCTCCAACAATAACCGAATGATCATACTTGGGTTGTGTAGGCGACGGGCTCCAAGTGGTCGCACCTTAGACATGTGCGACAACATGATTTTTCCAAAATCCAACTCCATCTGTGTTAACAAGGCATATATCAAACACTTTTTCAGCCGTGGGACATCATTGTCACTTTGAGTGGGCATGATTTTGGCATTAATTAACCGCAAAACAACCCTGGACAGACGTTGGAATGTTCCCATCTTCATATCCTTGTTGATTTCATTCACATCCCGCGTTCATCCGGTAGAAGAGTCAGCGCCACAAAGCTGTCAGCGGATAGCCGGATAGTCTGGCTGATGGAGAAACCTCTAAAAGAGCTTGTGGGAATGCTCTGTGAAGCCCATAATCCGATTGATCACTTTGGAAAAGAATGGATCTACTTTACCTCAAACCCGCACTTCGTACACAACATCCAGACTGGACTCGGGTTGCCAGTTGTCATAAAATTCCTTGACCAGGTTCACATTAACCGCATCACCTGGACGAAATAGACTATCAAAACCCAAAGCCCAAATGTTGTTATGTATCTCACTATATTTGCGGGCCAACTTCCCATCGTTAATAGAAACCTCAGGCTCTAGGTTCACCGCAGGGACAAACGTCTGGAACCAATGTCGAGCATGGACTGGGACAGCCCGAATACCATTTTTGTGTATTCGGTAGAGACAAATATTCCAAGGCTGTGATCGATTCACCAATCCTATTGTGTTCTAATTAACTCTCCTTTTTATACAATTCACTCATGTTTGCTAATTAATCGATAATTGCTCTCAAAGCCTTCTACCGAAGTACTACTCACCTATTCAAAATAGATTAATGTCTATATTCCTATGATATCAATCTATTAAGAACGCTTTAAAATTACGATATTTAATTAAGCACGATGACTAGGTATATTCCTATCCTAACCACAAACCTGCCCCCTCTAAGAGTTAAGATTGCGCTCTCTTCAATTCTTCTATAATCTAAACAAGGCTTTCCCAAACATAGCATATATAGTAAATAGAACCTAACTGCTGGCCAGGCAATTAAGAAATTAATCACAGAATTGAAGAAATAACCATATATTAGTGAATTATAATCAAGGTTAAGTTAACGTTAAACAACAATATTCATGGCTAAGTCACAACCCCAGAACTATGGGTTTTAGCCACTCAAGATAATAACAAATAATTTAATAAGTGTTGGATAATTGAAAATACTAAGAAAATATGAAGGAAACTAAGATCTCTTCGCTCCCGAATGTTTCTCGTGTGTATTCTCCCTCAAAATTGGTGTCACCTCCTCAAAATTGTGTTTATTTATGTATTGATATCGTGTAGAAACAACCCCAGACAAATATACCCTTTCCAAGTCAAAGTAGAAATTACTCTGAGATTTTTGCACGCATGCGCCGCGCCCAGCGCCGCACACCGCGGCGCGCTTGTGAATTACTTGATAGATTTCTTGACATGCCATTTTACACTGCGGCATCCCATGCGCTGCGTAGTGTCAATTTCTTAGAGTAAAATTGTTTCATCTTCTTTCGACATCTGGACTTGGCACACGATTTCCAAACACGATCCCGACTTAATTTATTGGGCTTTTACTCAGACTTCAAAGCTCCAAATTGATCGATTTAGCTCCAAATTAAATTTTAGACTCCAAATCACTTCATGCAAGGTATAAAACACGTACTAAGTGTAATTCACTACTCCCTCCGTTCCAATTTATGTGAACCTTTTTGACTGGGCACGGAGTTTAAGAATAAATGAAGACTTTGGAATTTGTGGTCCTAGACAAGTCAAAAAGGGGCCCAGAGTATTTGTGTGGTTATAAAAGCTTCTCATTAAGGGTAGAACTGTAAGTTTAAGCTAAATTGTTACCAAATTTAGAAAGGAGTCATTCTTTTTGGAACGGACCAAAAAGAAAATAGGTTAACATAAACTGGAATGGACGGAGTATCATTTAAGCTCAAATACACGTAAAATGCAGTAATTAGAGTGCAATACTACAACTAAAAAACGAGTTTCTAGCCTAGCATCACCTGCTTTTCGCCCACATAATGCCTTGTCATGTTTAAAAAAATGCTCAGGGTGTTCATGATTCTCAAATCCAGGAGGTTGCTTGACAAAGACTTCTTCTTTTAGAAAGCCATTCAGAAATTCACTTTTTACATATATTTGGAACAACTTGAACTCCATATGAGACGCAAAGACAATGAGGATTCTGATTGCCTCCATTTGAGCAACTGGAGAAATTGTTTCATCATAGTCAATCCATTCTTCCTGACTATAACCTTGAACTACCAGCCTTTCCTTATTTATCGTTCTGTTTCCAAACTCATAAAGTTTGTTTCTGAATACCCACCTGGTTCCTATAACAATTCTGTCAGCAGGTCGTGGAACCGGGTGCCATGCATTGTTCCTCTCAAATTGATGGAGTTATTCTTGCATAACTGTAATCAATCAACATCTTTTAATGCTTCCTTGATATTCTTGGGCTCAATTTGAAAGAGAAAAGCAGAGAAGGCAAGTGCGTTTCTTGCCTTTGATCTGGTTTGAATGCCTGAATCTAAAGGAGTGATCACATTTTCAAGAGGATGTGAGATTTTGTGTTTCTAGTTAGATACCTGAACCTCGTTGTGGGATGATCCAGGTATTTCTGATTATGATTCTCTCTCTCTGCATGTCCCTTGAGCTGCATCAACAACTCAATTTTTATCTTCAATTGTTGTGATTGAGGAACCGGGTTCCTCCCCATAAGTTGGAAAAATAACTGCACGTCATTATTTGATTCCTTGACGTGACTCATCATGTCAGCTTTTCCATTTTCCATGTCAATGACTTCACCAGGAACAATTGACTGTTCTCCCTCTTATTCAATCTTATCAGGTGAATCCTTCCCTAATGAGTGGTGAGATTCATCAAAGATCACATGTATACATTCGCCAACACATTGAGTCTTTTTTTATAGACTTTGTAAGCTTTGCTTTGTGACGAATAACCAGAAAGATTCATTCATCACTTTTGGCATCGAACTTTCCAAGTGATTGCTTTCCATTGTTGAGGACAAAACATTTGCAGCCAGATGTCCTTAGATGTGTCAACTTGGGCTTCCTCCCATTCGGCAGTTCATATAGAGTTTTGTTCAGAAGGGACCTGATCATGCTCATGTTCACCAAGTAGCATGCAGTGTTGGTAGCTTCTGCCCAGAAGTTTTTTGCAATGCCAATATCAATCAGCATTGTTCTTTCAATGTATTCAAGAGTCCTATTCTTCCTATCGACAACACCATTTTGTTGAGGTGTTCTTGGAGTTGAAATATTACGAGTGATGCCATTTTCAACACAAAATTCATCGAATTTGGCATTGTAAGTCTCTGTGCCATGATCCGACCTGAAACTTATTACATTATGTCTCAACTTCACTTGGATCTTTTTTACAAATGCAACAAATACTTCAAATGTTTCATCCTTGGATCTAAGAAATAGAGTCCAGGTGAATCTGGAATAGTCATCTATAATAAGAAAGATGTACGTCTTTCCTCCTCTACTTGGCACTCTCATAGGTCCACATAGATCTATATGAAGGAGATCAAGTGGCCTTGAGGTATTGGCTTCCTTTTTGGGCTTGAAAGAAGATCTGACTTGCTTTACTTTTACACATGCATCACACACCTTGTGATTCTTGAAGCTTGAGTTGGGTTGGACACAAACCAGGTCCTTCTTAACCAACTTGTTCAGCAACATAAAGCTTGCATGATCCAATCTTCGGTGCCATAGTTTAGCATCATCATCTACAACACTCAGACAACTCAGATCTCCATTTTTGCAGAGATTCAAAGTCAGCAACATAAATGTATTTGTATCTTTTGGCCACCAAAACCACTTCACCAGTCACAAGATTTGTGACCGTGCATATTTTTGACACAAATTCCACCTTGTTTCCCTTGTCACAGATTTGGGAGACTCTTAGCAAGTTGTACTTCAACCCATTCACGCAGTACACATTTTCAATTGAGTGGAAAGAGACTTCCCAATCCTTTTAACTCCCAGAATGTATCCCTTTTTGCCGTTTCCAAAGGATACACTCCCTCCTTGCAGGGCTTTGAGTGAAAGGAAATCATTTGTGCTTCAGTCATGTGCTTTAAGAAGCCACTATCCATGTACCATTGTTGGCTGATCCCTTTCACTACTCCCTGCACAAGGAAATCAAGTGTTAGACTTAGGAACCCAAACAAGTTTGGGTCCCTTGTAATGAGGAAAGGGATGAATCAGGACCTTTTTGTCCAAGCAGGCATCACACAATTTCATATAAGGGACCAAGTTCTTTAGCAGTGGTTACTCCTTTTTTTGCAAAAACTTTGTTTTTTTGTTGAGACTGAAATATGGCCCTACGATATCCTTAAAGTACCCATGTTACCACAATGAGTGCAGAGCCAGTTATCAAGTACAGTAATATACATGCTATGAGGGTCCTTTCCCTTTGGTCCTTTCCCTTTTTATACAAGGCAGTGATAGCATCAGAGGACCAGGTCCACTTAAGTGATTTTTGTAGATCACTCTTAACCCTACCTAGATTTTCCTGAAGTTGATTGTTTTTCACAAGCTCAGCACACAGACTAGATTTCACTGATTTTAACTCGTTTTCAATCCTAGAATGTTCCTTACTTGCAGCTTCCTTTCCTTTTCGAGTAATCTCATGACTGCCTGCCTTCTCCTTTTTGCTCATCAATTATTTCCTTTAGGTCTACTACTACCACTTATATGTCATCTCTCTCATGCTCTATGTTAGCTACTTTATCAGTTAAGGCTATATTTCTCTTATTTAAGACTCTCGATAGTCTCTTTTAGATCAACCACAACAACCATTAGGTCATCTCTCTCATTTTCTATCTTTGCAATTATTTTAGTCAGGGCATTGTTTTACTTTTTCAAACTCTCAATTGTTGCTTTTAAATCCACCACAACAACTACTAGATCATCTCTCTCATGTTCTACTTCTCGTAGTTCCACAGTTAAAGCATTTTTATCATTTATAAGACTGTGGCAAACATCAATTAAAACATTTGCCAAGGACATAAGTTTTCTTGGAGAGTAAGACTTCAGATTTCTTTGAATATCTAGAAAGTTTACCTCATCGTCATCATCTTCATCATCATCATCAGATTGTGCCATCAAGGAAAAGATGGAGTCATATTCAGTTGCTTCACTTTCTACTGCTATCATGGAGCTGTCACCTTTGTCATCACCTTCACCAGATTTGCTGGAGGAGTCTCCCCATGCAACAAGAGCTTGTTTCACATCGTTGTCAGCATCATCTTTTCTTTTGAATCATTTGTCAGGAACCTGGTTCCTCTTAGAAGCTTTTTATGAGTTATGTTTGTACTGATCTTGTTTGAGGAGAGGACAATCTTTGATGAAACTCCCTGACTTCCCACACTTATGACATAAGTCATAGCCTCTAGGCTTGCTAGAGCTTCCTCGCTACTTATGACATAAGTCAAGTAAGCCATATCATCATCCTCACTACTTGATTCATTGTTGTCTGTCTTGAGGACTGGTTCTTCTCTCTTTTGGGCTCTCTTCTCTCATTATCCTTCTTCTTCTTTATTTCGTAGGTTTTCAGATTCCCAATGACTTCATCAATGGTCATCTTCTGTAGATCCTTTGCCTCCGTGACAGCATTTACTTTTCTTTCCCAGGAACTGGGTAAAACATTAAGTATTTTTCTGACAAGTTTGTTCCTTGGAATTATTTCTCCCAGACAATGGAGCTCATTGATTATGGAGGTGAACCGAGTATGCATGTCCTGGATGGATTCATCGTCTTTCATCCTGAAAAGATCGTACTTTGTGGTAAGCATGTCAATCTTTGATTTCTTAACATGGGTTGTCCCTTCATGAGTTATTTGGAGAGCTTCCCAGATCTCCTTTGCAGATTGGCATGCTGAAATTCTATTGTTTTCATCTGGACCAATACCAAACAGAAGAATGTTTTTTGCTCGAAAGTTCTTCTCTATTGCCTTGCAATCAGCATCATTGAATTCATATCTTGTTTTGGGAACTGTTACTGCTAGGTCACCAATGGTATTTGTAGGGACGAAGGGTCCATCGCATATAACGTTCCAGAGCTTTGAATCTTTAGCTATGATAAAATTATGCATCATTGTCTTCCACCATCCATAGTATTGGCCGTTGAATCTTGGTGGTCTGTAGGTAGATTGACCTTCTTCAAAGTTTGGTGGAGAAGCCATGGGGATACTTTCTAGGTGTTAGCCTAATAGAAAGAACCCGCTCTGATACCACATGATAGAAACTAGGGGTCTACCAAACTATATAGAGAACCAGGTTCTCTATTAGTTTCTACAAAACGCACACACACAACAGTACGTAAATGATACAATGGAATTTTACGTGGAAAACTCCCAGCTCACGGGATTAAGAACCACGACCTACCATTGTCGGATTTCTACTTAACTATTGAGCAAACTTTAGATAACAACCAATTGTAACCTAGGAATTAACCTCATAATCCATCAGTAACTTGTAACAACTCTATTACAAGACACTTTGTAATAACTCTATTACAATGACTTATAACTCGACTAACTCTAGAAAAGACACAAACACAAAGTTTATGATTAAACAAAAGTTTCCTACGCAATTGCGTCTAACTAAGCTAAGTTGGAATTACAAGTAAAGAACTTGAAAAAAGGTGAAACACAACTAAAGACATGTAATGACTCAATGCAGGGAAGTGGTCCTTGTTATGTTGTTCGTTGTTCTTGAAGCACTTGAGAATCGATTGCTGGATTGATGCACAGGTTTTTAAGAATGCTTGGTAGATTCTTCAATGTTCAAGTGATGTTGAAATAAAGCAAATTCCATGAATAAATAGAGCCAATTGTACGACAGACACACACGCGAATTAGCTTCCGAGGTTGAGCAGTCTCAATTTCACTACAGGATTTGCGAATAAATGCTGGGATGGGCCACTTCGAATAGAGTGAGCCACATGCGGGGAGACCCGCACATACGATTTTTAGGGGGATCTGGTCGAAAAACCGGCCGGCGCCTACCCTACTAGAGGGACTGAGAAATTAATTGAGTACAAAACTTATCTTCAAGCTTTTGCCTTTAGTTTAATGTTAATATAGCATTAGTGGCATCACTTGAATGATGCAAGCAAGTTTGGTACAGGAGCATTCCCAATGAAGTTGACAGTTGCATTGTTTTGCACTGTTGTGGGTGCAGGCAACAACTTTACAGCTATTGGGAAGTTGACTGGTACGGTCACCGGGGGAACTAGTGTCCATCTTTCCCGTTGTTGTTTCTTTGACTTCTGAAGAGTTGATTTACGTCTCTAGCTTGAGACTTGTTATTCTCACGTACTTGGGAATGTGTATCAGGTTCCTTATCTGGTTCTTATCATCAAATTTTTTAGATCATCAAAACATAACAAAAATGCATATATCCTGTGCATGTATCATATTAGAAGAATTATTCAACTCTAATCACTATTATCTTTAGCCCCACGGTGGGCGCCAAACTGTTTACCTCGAAAATAGTAGTAAAACTTATATTTGATTTGTGGTTCTAAAGATATGTGATTTATTTCAATACTAGTAAATAAACAAGTAATATTAAGTGTAAATGAGAAGAAATGATGAACCAAACTAGTGTTTCTATAAAAATGGGAACCTCAAGCTCGATATTCTCGGGAGCCTCGAGATGAGTTAAGAACATAAAGTAAGAGCAATCAAGCTGAAGAACAAATCTGAGCACAATAAACGAGGAAAGTAGGATAGAATGTTCTATTGGCAGTGATAAGAAGATGTTTACAAATGATTGGAGTCCTATTTATATAGGAAGGGAAATCCCAAATAAAATACCATTCTATTTACAGTAAAAAATCCTATTGGTACAACTGTATAACCGCCTAGTACGGATTTGTACAAACCAATCGTGAAATTTACGCCTTGACTTATGTGCCTTTGAGAAATTCCCGCTCTTTCTTGAGTGTCACCGAAACGGTACTGCCTCGGGGTAGACCATGTGAGGTCTTCGATTTGCTCTCTCGAGGTGCGCATTTTCAGATCAGGTTCGACCCTTACTTTGAGTCGTCCGAGCTCGGGCTCGGTATACAGTTAAAACTTCGAAATCGGGCTCTCCGATTTCGCCCGTATACAGATAGTCCCCGCGTTTCTTAGAATGAAAGATAAGAAACATTTTGATTTCCCGAAGTCTTTGACGATGATATCATTCCTGTGACGTAAGCGTTGAAATGACCGAAGCGTCACGTCAGTTCTCTTCCCCAAAAGCATTAAGTGCACGTCATAGCCGGTCGGCCATATGTATCAATGAACAGTCGCCGCCTTTCTCTATATATACTCACTTTCATTTCTCATTAGGAACTTTTTCACTCCGCAACACCCATTTTTCTTTCCAAGTTTCCCTTCCACCACTGTTTCTTCCGCCGCATTAGCCCAAAAAACCTCCCCGATTTATTCATCTTTTCCTTCTTCTTCTAAAGAACCAATGGCAAAAACTTCCAAGCCTATCCCTCAGAAAGAAGGAACTTCCACCTCTACTTCCCGTTCGGCCGGTGGGAAACCGCCGGCGCTTCATGAAATCGTACCGAACAACTTTTCTTCAAAAAAGGACTTCATAGTCGAGAACCCACCCGGCGTCCCTGGCCGTCGTGAGCATGTCCCGAGGTACATAAGCTCAATTACGAAAAAATACCTCGAAGCTGTGAGAAGAGAGTGTAGATGGGAGAAGAAGGTCGTGTTGCAAATAACTATTCGTGAGGAGGACATCACAATCAACGTAGAGGGGTTCCTCGGTGTATACATATACCCCTTTACGTTGGGTCCTCTCGAGCCACTCATGCTTGAATTCTGCCAAAGATATCAAGTCACCCTAGGCCAGATTCACCCGTCCTTTTGGCAGATTGTTATAATGATGAGGTTCTTTGTTGAAAAGATCGGGCTCGAATTCACCCTCAACCACCTCATTCGATTATATCCACCTCAACCTTTTCGAGGTCTGATCAAACTCCAATGTCGGATGACCAAGTCCTTTTTTTCCAGTAATGACTTGGATGATCCGGTTCATCCGAGTGAGGATTGTTGATGTTATTCCCAAGGAGTTCCTACCGTTCCCTGACAAATGGTACTTCGAACGTAAGTGGAATTTTTCACTTTAGTCTTTTCCACAATTTTTACTGGCTTCGCGTAATATTCCTTTTCCTTTTTCACAGTGGTCCCGTAGATGCCCAATGCGGTCCTCGACCTCGAGGACTGAGTTCGAAATCTAGTTGCTACTTCATCAAATGGCAAACGCAAGTGGCGTGACTTGTCGAAGGGCAAGTGGGAAGCAAAACACCATGGTTCGTGTTGCAGTATTTCTTTCCTCATTAATTATATCTTTCTTCCTATGACTTAATTCTTCGATGTCATGTATTGGTGAGTTTTTTGAGATGAGGCCGCCCCCACCTGGTGAGGCATAAGGATATTCGGCTTCAAAACCAAAAAAGGATAATAAAAGGAAAAGGTCCTCGAAGAATGAGGACATCCAAAAGAAAGCAGAACCAGCTCGGGGGCGCAAGAAGAGCATCGTAATAAGGGTGGATATTGACTCATTCCACAAGTATAAGGATGATCATGGCGACAAGGTGGCGAGCTCGAATCAGGTGGCTCGACCCAGAAAATCTACTGAGGCTATCAAGCTTGCTGAGACCGGAGTCCTGAGTCATGAAGAAGGGACTTCGAGATAAAGAAGGGGTGAAGGCCCTTCTTCGCCCGATGTACTTAGTGTTTCCCAAACTTATGGGAACACTCCAAAAGGAGCAAGCTTCGAAACTCCTCTGCATGAACAGAGCGCCTCAGGTGATCTCCCTGAGGCCACGACAACGGGTCATTCCCCGCCGCTTCCGGCTTACTCCGAGGATGCTATTAGGGATGCTCGGAACCTGAAGACGCCCGAGCTAAGAGGAGTCCCAAATGAAGACGACCCCTTCCAGGGTTGCTTTGTCGGGGTTGATGAAGCCGAAATAGCGGATCCAAACTCAATCTTCGAGGAGGCCCAACACCTCTGCTGGATTGTAAGTTTCTTAAAGGTGTAGTAGTTGTTGCAATGTCGTACTTTTCTTGTCTTGTCTTAATCACAAATCGAAGATCGAACTGCATCATTGTGAGGCCGAGTTGCGTGATATTCGAACGAGGAGAAAACCCTCAGGCTTCTCTGTGACAAGAAGGAGGAAGAACTGAAACATCTTCGATCGGAGTTGACCAAAGCTTGTGAATACGAGGACAAGCTAGAGAAGCAGGTAACCTCTATTCTGAAAAAATACGGGCTCCCTCTCCCATCTTCGGAGGCTAATACTTCAAAGTCTCAGCTGCAGCAAAAGGTAGAGATGCTGGAGCGTCTTTGTGCTGAGGTTGACCAAGTTAATGTTTACCAATGAATTAGATTCTCATCCAAACCTATTTTAAGAAGTACTCGGGCTTCTGATAACCAAGAAAATTAACTAATAATAATAATTAGACTTGTAATAAGAAAGCAATAAGAACGCATTAAAGTAAGTATATTTCAGTAGTGGTTCGAACGTCTCCATACATGTGAGATTTTACTCCCTTTTATACGGAATTTCTTAATATAACGCCTACTCTTCTTAATGATTGAGCATTAATGATTAATAATATCATTAATGTAACGTTACAATAGGTAATCGTAACTGTTGTGTGAAGATTATGTAACGTTTAGCCCATTTATTGAAGATCTTTGAATCTGCCCTTTATTCTACCTTGGTTCATTCTGACCGTGTCTCTTCAACTCCTCAATTAGACTGGAGTTCCCGCGTCTAATTGTCTCGTGTGTATGCTACTCCGTTCCTCTTTATCCAGTACCTTTTTCTAAATTTCTGACCAGCTTTCATGTTTCCATTGCTCCACGTAGATGGCCTTGTCATCAGAAATATTATACGTGTGAAGTCTATTTTTACCAATACATATAGTCCCCCCACTTACCAATTATTTACCAATTAAATATTGAGTAAGTGGATACTCATTTCTAGCGGGAATTGTTTTGCTGCCGCTTCATTCATACCATCGCATCCGTCTCTGAATGTATGCGTCGCTTTTAACTTCTATTTAATGCTCGTGCCACGTGGCATTCTCGGATTGATTCTGCAATTCATAAGCGCCTTTTAGGGCTTTTTGCGGCTGCATCAGTCACAAAGTGACAATTTTAATTATGACTTTCACATCAGTGTTTTTTCTATTTTTTGACGGTTGCCTCTGAGTATAAATACCCCTTTTCTTGCCTTTGGTTTCATGAAAAACTTCTATCTTTCCTTCATTGTTTGTAAATTCCTCTTTCACGTAAATATGTCTTCCTCAAATCAAGAACCCAAGAAGGTTATCATTGTAGACAAACTATCTCCTTCTTCTACTCCAATCCTGAGTAGGAGGGGTGGTAGACTAAGAAGTTTGAGTTCTGCATCTTCTAGGGTTTCTTCTTCTTCTCGTAACATTACTCCTCCGCCATCTTCTAGGGCTAATATTTCTTCGTCTTCTTCTAGGGATAGAGTTTATAGATCTTCTTCTAAGAGTAGAGAACCTAACGAACCACTTCGTGAGCCAAAATTTTATGAGATTGTTCCTGCTGAGTTTTCTTTTGTAAAGGATAGTGAGGCCATAAGAAAACATCTTTCTTCCATGACATCTCATGATCGTGCTGATCTTTACCCTTCTCAAATCACTGAAGGTTTAGTTTCACTCGTGCGTAGAGATTGTTATTGGAAATATGACCTTCCAGTCTTAGTTCCCAATGAAAATAAGAGAATAACCTCTTACAAAATTGGGTATTCTTTTGTGTATACTTATCCCTTTACTTTAGGATTCAAGCCTCCTATCGACCCTGTCATTGTAGAGTTCTGTTGATATTTTAATGTATGCTTGGGACTGATCGGTCCTCTTATCTGGAGGGCAGTTGCATGCCTTAGATATTTGGCCAACTTAGCTTCAGTTCCTTTAACTTTCCATCATCTTATTCATCTCTATTCTCCGATGTTGTTCCGCCAAGGAGTTTTTACTTTCGCGGCTTGGAGTAAAAGCGTTGGTTATACCTGATGATGATAAGGATATAGGGTGGTATGTCCGGTGTGTTGCTGTCCCTACTAAAGGTTTGGTAGGTGAAGAAAATCTCCCCTTCCCTGAGAAGTGGAACTTTGCACGTGAGTACAATTTTGCTCACTTTTCTTTTTTATTTTTGACAGATTTTCAGTACCGTG
Source organism: Nicotiana undulata (assembly GCA_005239495.1). Taxonomy (NCBI): domain Eukaryota; kingdom Viridiplantae; phylum Streptophyta; class Magnoliopsida; order Solanales; family Solanaceae; genus Nicotiana; species Nicotiana undulata. Next base: position 187,126 of record ML258032.1, on the reverse strand, counting down.
ACTATTTTTCTTTTGCAGCAACCATGGGAACCGTCGAGGAGGTCTCCGGTTTCCGTGGTTGGGTAGAAAAATTGTTGTTGATCGAGTCCTATGTAAGAACGTTATTGGAAGTACCTCTCGGCGAGGTTTGGTTGGAAATTGAAAACCCATGGTAGGTTTTTTTTACATTTCCTTTCTTTCTCTTTTTAAGCTTCTCTGACCCCTTTTATTTGTTAGGGTTTCCCACTCGTGGTCTCTGCTGCTGCTGTATCTGCTTCAAAACTTTCTTTGCCCAAGGCCCAAGAAATTATTGTGAACTCCTCTTCATAAAAAAGGAAAGCAAGTGAGTCTCAGACCTTGGAAGATGAGGAAGAGCAGGAGGAAGGTTTGTTGATTCGGAGGTCACAGAGAAGAAAGGTCGTGTCTGACGACAAATCTACTCTAATTACTGATCCACCTTCCGTGCCTGAATTAGAGCATTTCGCTCCTGAAGATGAAACTTCTTCCTCTGCCAATGAATCAATTGAACAATTATTTCACCAAGGCTTTGGCACAGTTTTAGAGGAGGCACCTCTTGCTATTTTTCCTCCATCTGCTCCAGTGGAACTTTCGTCTGCCGCTCCTGTTACTATTTTTGCTCCCCCGCCTATTCCATCTGTGGCTCCTTCATCTGCACCTACTCCCATGCCTTTTATTGTTAATGTAGGATCTTCCAGTAGTGGGGTGATGAAGAAAATTATGATAGAGGTTCCTGCGGGAGGTAGCCTCTTAAAGAAATCAGGCCAGGCGGATGTGTGGTTGAAGCCCCTGATTGGCCCGGTTGAGAAGTCTAAGTTGGAAAGTCATAGCTCCTTAAAGGTACCCTTTATTTCATTCCCCCCTTTTTTTATATCTTTTACCGTATCTAACTTCTCATTCTATGCAGATCAATCTTATTATTACAGAATTGATGAAAAGAATAGTTCATATGGAGTAATTAGCGAATGACTATCATACTGAGGCTGATAACTGGAAGGAGCAGTTCGAGAGTTTTCAGCTTGATATGGAGGCAGTAGAGGAGGAGAAGTGTACCTTGGAGCAGCAGGTCAGAGTAATTGCAACAGAATTGGCCATCGAGAAGGCTTCATCAAGTCAAGCAGGCAAGGATAAAAACATCCTGGAGTCCTCCTTTGCAGAGCAGCTTTCCCATGCTACTGAAGAGATAAGAAGCTTGAAAGCTTTGTTGGACAAGAAGGAGGCTTATGCTGGTGAACTTGTGCAATCACTTACTCAGACTCAACAAGACCTCCGTGAATCTTCAAACAAGATTCAATTTCCGGAAAGATCTCTTGCCCCTTTACAAGCTTTTTATGATGTTGTCGTGGTTGAAAGAGATGAGTTGAGAGCTGATATTGAACAATGGGAGAAAGATTATGAGTCTCTCGAGGACAAGGCAGATGTTGACGTAAGTTGGGCTTATTTGAATGCCCGGCTTGACACATTGACGGAAATAGGCAAAGAAAAGTTTGACTTAGAAGTTGAAATTTCCAAAACCAAGGAGATGATTGAAAAGTCTCGGTAAAGTCAAAAAATTTCATCATCTGAAGTTGAAGTCCCAACGGGTGATGAGATCGTGCCTAATGAAGCTACTGCCCAAGCCTCTCCATGTCAAGCCGCTCCTCCTGCTGATGAAGATAACCCCCCCAGTGTCTAATGAAAGTGCTTATCAAACCCTCTCTTTTTTATCTTTTGGAACACTTGGTGGTTACCCCCGGTCCCATTTGGGGGTGAAGTTTGGTTTAGTAAGTCCCCAGTGACAACTTAGGGGCAATGTTGTATGAACAAATTTGGTTTAAACTAAGTTAATACTTAGTTTTTACCATAATATTAATATTTACATTTCTTAGCATGACTTGTGTTTTTTCGAGTTTTCGTTTTACTCTTAAGCGTTTGCATGATTTATGTTCGGGTTATTGTTTACCCCTTAGTATTTAATTTTGCATTAAAAATGCTTTGGTATTTCGTGTCTTTTTTGAAATAAGCACGATTTATAAAAGAGGGCCCTTTTATGAACGACACTTAATGAAGAAGACGTCTCAACTTCATAATGGTGTAAACATACAAAAGAGAGATAGGAATTCACATATTTTTTTGAATAATGTTTTTGAAGAACGTCTTATTATTCGAACTTTCGTAATATTTTACATGTGTTCGAGTATCGTCTATAACCTAAACATTCGTTTACATTCACGAGTATTTTTTTGTAGGTTTCTGAATCAGGCTTTGTGTTTTTGTCTTTGGCTCTTTGATTTTGCTCATAACTTTTGACTTGTTGGGAAAAATGGATCTTTAGGCTTGAGATTTGACTCTTTTGATAGTCTTCTTTGCCTCTTCTTTGTCTTCCATACTGTATAGTCCCCCAAGTGTTTGAGCTTTGAAGAATGAAATCTCGAGCACTTGACTATTCCTTTCTTGTGGTACTTTTTCCTAAAAAGGAAAAACATACGGGACTCGAAGGTATATAGTTTAGATAATGACTGCTTAACCCTTTGAAACACCCATCAGAAAGTTGTAACCCTAGACCGGGAATTCAATTATTTCCTCATGTCTATGCAGGTCTAATATCATCATCTGGTTATGGGTAATCTTTTTTCCTATCATCTAAAATGGTTAGTATAATTTTAACTGTACTAAAATAAAAATCGAACGTAATGATACCTGACCATGGGTATTCATTTTCTTTAGAAGTAATATTTCTTCAAGTGAACAACATTCCAACTTATTGGTAAAATTCTGCCATCCATGGTTTCCAACTCATAAGCGCCTTTTCCAGCAATACCACAGACTTTCTAGGGTCCTTCCCAATTTGGATTTAGTTTTCCTGCTCCAGCCTCCTTTGTTGATTGAAAAACTTTTTTAAGGACGAAGTCCCCAATTTTAAAATATCTGAGGTGAGCTTTTATGTTGTAATATCGCTCTATGATTTGTTTTTGAGCTGCCATGCATCAAGGCAGCTTCTCTCCTCTCCTCAAGTAAATCTAGATTTGTTCTTAACTCGTCATTGTTCGTTTCTTTTGTTGCTGCTGTTAATATCATGCTCGGTTCACCAATTTCCATTGGTATTAAAGCTTCTGAGTCGTAAACAAGAGCGAATGGGGTTTCTCTCGTGGCTGTCTTTGTAGTAGTTCTATAAGCCCATAACACTGCCTGTAGCTCTTCAGGCCAAATTCCCTTAGCTTTTTCCAACCATTTCTTCAAATTGTTGACAATGATTTTATTCGCTGACTCCGCTTGCCCATTAGCCACGGGATGATATGGTGAATAAGTGATTCGTTTGATTTTCCAGCTTTGGAAGAATTCCGTGATTTGTGATCCTATGAATTGTGGACCATTGTCACATACAATTACCTTTGGTACACCAAACGACATATGATGTTTTGCCATATGAAGCTGTTACTTCTTTTTCTCGCACCTGCTTAAAAACATCTGCCTCCACCCATTTTGAGAAATAATCTGTTAATACAAGTAAAAATCGTACCTTTCCTCTGGCTGGGGGTAGAGGTCCTACTATATCCATTCCATAAATGGCCAAGGTGACACAACCGAGTGGAGTAATTTTGCTGGTCGATGCATATTGTTAGCATATCGCTGGCATTTATCGCATTTAGCTACGAAATTCTCAGCGTTTTCTTCCATCTTAGGCCAATAATACCCTACTCTGATTAGGGTTTTGACTAAAGACCTTGCACCTGCGTGGTTTCCACAATGTCCTTCGTGTACCTCTTTTATCACGTACTCAGTTTGATTAGGTCCAAGGCACCTTGCTAGGGGACCTCCAATTTGTGATATAGAGTGTCATGAACTAGGAAGTACCATGTAGATTTTTGGCGAAGTGCTTGAGCTTCTTTTTTATCTTCAGGCACGGTACAATTCTGCAAAAAATTTACAATTTCGTTTCTCCAATCCCAGGTTAGATTACTAAATGTTACCTCATTCTTGTCTTGGTCAATTGCTGAATGAAATAAGTGTATCACAATAGAATTGTCTTTATTCGTTATATCGGTAACTGCTGCAAGATTAGCTAACGCATCTGCTTCTGCGTTTTCCTCCCTGGGTACTTGCATAATCTTCCATGACTGGAATTGCCTCACCAGGTCTCGTGCCTTTTCCAGATACGGTTGCATTCGAGTCTCTCTAGCAGTATAAGTCCCCTGCATCTGGTTTAACAGTAGTTGAGAGTCAACTTTGATCACGATCTGCTCAATTGAGAGTTCTCGTGCTAATTCAAGACCTGCAATTACAGCTCGTACTCTACTTTATTGTTAGTGATCGGATAACATTTAATAGCTTGCCTTATCTTTTCACCCGAAGGTGGTATCAAAACAATTCCCAAGCCGGCTCCTTTAACATTAGAAGAGCCGTCGGTGAATAGAGTCCATATTCCTGGATTAGCTCCGGTAAAGATTTGTAATTCTTTTTCTACTTAAGGAATTATGTTAGTATTAAAATCAACGACAAAATCGGCAAAAACCCGAGGCTTTATTGTAGTCCTAGGCTGATAGACTATGTCATGTTCGCTTAGTTCTATTGCCCATTTAGACATTCTACCTGACAGTTCTTGCTTATGAAAAATATTTCTCAGAGGATATGAAGTTACAATAGTAATTGGGGGACACTGAAAGTACGGTCTTAACTTTCTAGCTGCCATGATTAGAGCCAAGGCTACTTTTTCTAGATGAGGATATCTAGTTTTAGCCTCTAGTAAGGACTTACTTACATAGTAGATAGGATATTGCTTACCTTTGTCCTCCCTTACCAAGACTGCACTTACGGCAATTTTCGCAACAACAAGATAAACATATAGCCTTTCCCATTCCTTTGGTTTAGACAGCAGTGGGGGATTTGATAAACAAGTTTTCAAATCTTTAAGAGCATGTTGACATTTTTCAGTCCATTCGAACTGATTCTGCATCTTTAGTATTGAGAAGAATTTAAAACTCTTGTCTGAAGACCTGGAAAGGAATCTTCCTAAAGCTGCAATCCTACCTATTAATCTTTGAACTCCTTTTTTGCTCGTGAGTATACATGTATTTCTTTAATAGATTTAATTTGAGCTGGATTTACTTCAATGCCTCTATTTGATACGAGAAAACTCAAAAATTTACCTGATTCGACGCCAAAGGAGCACTTTTTTGGATTTAATTTCATGTTATACCTGCGGAGGATCTCAAAAGTAGTTAAGAGATGTTGAGAATGATCTTCTTCCAGTGTTGACTTCACCAACATGTCATCAATGTACACCTCCATTGTTTTCCCCAAATGATCCTGGAACATCTTGGTCACTAGCCTTTGATACGTGGCTCCAGCATTTTTCAAGCCAAAAGGCATGAGTTTGTAACAGTAAGTCCCCCTCACGTATTGAACCGATTTTCAAGAGTTTCTGTACCTCTTCATAGATCACTAGATTCTTGAACGATCCCTGCTTTCTTTTCTTTTGCTTGACAGGTACGAAGGTTACGCCATTCACCTCCTCTCCTCCATTTATCACATTTACTGTTCTCTTTGGAGATGGTGGTTTTGGGGGCTCCTGCCTATTCTTCATATAAGTCTGTTTACTTTTTTCACTAAACAATTCTGTTAGATAGCCTTGTTTTAATAAATGTTCTACCTCACCTTGCAATAACCTGGAGTCTGATGTTCTGTGCCCATGATCGTTGTGGAACTCACACCAGAAGTCTGGATTCCTTTTGTTTGGATTTGATCTCATTTCTTTGGGCCATCGAACATTATCACCCATATTTCTTAATACTGTAATTAATTCGGAAGTACTTACATTGAAATTGTAGTCTCCAATTATTGCATTACCTCTATTTTGCTCGTCTCGATCCTTTCTGGATCTTGATGATGATGAGCTTGAATCTCTATTTGACGGTCTGTGATCAGACCGTGTGTTTACAAATTTGGAACGAGCCTCTCGTCTCAAAGGTCCCATATACGGATCGTACCTATTTTTACCAGTTCTCCTTTCTGATTCAGAGCGTCTAGAACTGCAATGGTATCCTCCTCTATTCATAATTTGGTGTTGTACTTGTTATAAACATAATTCCATGTCGTAGATGGGAACTCTCTCAAGCTTTCTTTGAGTCTTCGCGTGGCTTCAGAGCTTTTATCATTCAAATTACTTACAAATGCCATAGCTGCCCAATTGTCATGCACTCTTGGTAACAACATCCTTTCACGTTGAAACCTGTCTACGAATTCACGGAGCAACTCTGCGTCTCCCTGTTTTCTTTTGAATATGTCTTCCATTCTCTTTTCCACTTTTTGCGCACCGGAATGTGCTTTTATAAACGAATCTGCAAGCTCGGCAAAAGATAGAATTTTCGGGTAAGAGAGAATATTATGTTAACGCTCTTTGGTGAGTGTTTCTTCAAACTTTTTGACAAACATGGATTCAATTTCTTGCTTAGTCAAGTTGTTGCCTTTTACTTATGTGGTGAAAGTAGTAACATGATCACGTGGATCGGTTGTCCCATCGTACTTTGGTATGTCGGGCATTTTGAATTTCTTGGGAATCGGCAAAGGTGTTGCACTTGGCTTCTAGGGTTGTTGGGAATATCTATCAATATCAATACCCTTGATGACAGGTGGTACTCCGGGAATTTTCTCGATACGATCGTTTTGTTCCTTCACCTGTTTCTGCAAGGTTAGTATTAAAGATTGCAAATCTGAATTATTAGATATACCTGGTCATCCTTCGAGAGATTCATTTGGAGTGCCTCTACTTCCTGAATTTGCTAGTCCGGATTGTGGATTTTCTACGGTTATGGTGTTGTTTGGAGAAGGCGTAGGCGATACAACTGGTAGCCCTCTCATGAAATCTTGAAGAGCTTCACTCACATATTCACCAACCATCTGCCTCACAGGGTCTTGTTCTCTTGTTTGTTCATTTCCAATTTGATCATTGTTGTGAGTTGTAGATCTTTCTGGGGAGTTGTCCCTTGAACCTCGTAGGGATCCCTGAGGCGATGGAACTGGAGTTCCAGTTGCTTTTTGGTATTTGACATGATTCGATAAAGATTATTTGAGTAAAAACAAAGATTATCAGATTCCCAGTAACAAAACCAATTTGTTTAACCAAAGAACTAGATTCTCAGCCAAAGCTATTTTAAGAAGTACTCGAGCTTCTGATAACCAAGGAAATTAACTAATAATAATAATTAGACTTGTAATAAGAAAGCAATAAGAACACATAAAGTAAGTATATTTCAGTAGTGGTTTGAACGTCTCCATACAGGTGAGATTTTACTCCCTTTTATAGGGAATTTCTTAATATAACGCCTACTCTTCTTAATGATTGAGAATTAATGATTAATAATATTATTAATGTAACGTTACAATAGGTAATCGTAACCGTTGTGTGAAGATTATGTAACGTTTAGCCCATTGATTGAAGATCTTTGAATCTGTCTTTTATTTTGCCTTGGTTCATTCTGACCGTGTCTCTTCAACTCCTCAATTAGACTGGAGTTCCCGCGTCTAATTATCTCGTGTGTATGCTACTCCATTCCTCTTTGTCCCGTATCTCTTTCTAAATTTCTGACCAGTTGTCATGTTTCCATTGCTCCACGTAAATTGCATTGTTATTAGAAATATTACACGTGTGAAGTCTATTTTTACCAATACAGTTAATTCTGAGTGTAATAAATTGAAGACAAAGATGGACACACTCGTTGCGGCTAAAAATGATGCACTGGCAAAAGTATCGGCCCTCGAGATTCAGCTTCGGAATGCTCAATAGAGAAACTTGGTTCAGGATGGTAGAATAGCCGAGCTCGAGGCTGCTCTTGCGAGGGTCGAAGCCAAAGTTGTGGAGGTCCGGGCCGAAGCCAGAGAAATTCAAACCAAGGACGACAGGAAGGTGGCCATCTATTTATTCGATGTTGCCGATGCTCAGATGGAGTTGAGGGGGGCTGTCGACCGGGAGAAACGAAGCAATGACTATGCCCGGTGCTGATCTCGTAGGGAGACCCTCGAAGAGGTCTATGCTAGGGGCTTCGATCTCTCCGAGGAAATAAAGCAAGCTAAGGCAGATAAGGCTGATGCCAAATTTGTACTTCCCTCCGATGATGAAGATGATGTCAAAGATGATGAAGAGGAGGTTGATGAAAAGGCTGGTCCGATGGGGTTACGGATCCGGGGAAATATTTTTGGTAGGGGGGGGGGGGGGATGCCCCCTGGTGTAGGTAGAATTATTTCTATCTTTTTGTAATTTTTTGTTTTGTAGAACTCATGTGTGATACCTTTTGTATATATATAAATAAGAGGATTTCCTTGATTGTGTTTCTTCGCCTTCAGTTTTTATTCAATTTTTGCTTGATTTTCCGTGCTATAACCTTTGAGCATTTTTTCAAATTCGGGGTATATTAAACCCTCAGGTTATTTGTTTTGATCAATAATCGATAATAGGTTACCCCTTAAGGTTCGATCTTCGGGCTGAGTTTTTAGATTGGCTTGACACTAGCTCGGGGTAAAGGGACTTTTGAGTCCGAGCTAAGTAAGGTCTCGAATATGGTATGCTTCAGCCTTTAAGATCTCTAAATATTGGCCTTTAGGCTTTAAAATATCGGCCCTTAGGCTCTTTATGTTGGCCCTTAGGCTCTTTTAAGTCGGCCCTTAGGCTCTTTAGGTTGGCTCTTAGGCTCTTTAGGTTGGCCCTTAGGCTCCTTTAAGTCGGCTCTTAGGCTCTTTAGGTTTTCCCTTAGTCTCTTTTAAGTTGGCCCTTAGGCTCTTTAGGTTCGGCCAATTCGGCCTCTAATATGGCTACAATTTTCCCTCTTTCTGGCTAAAGACTTAGTAAGAATTTTGTTATGCCTTGTCATGTATTTATATTCGTTAGGTTTTTTGATGGTTCGACTAATTGGAACCTCGTTTGCAAGTCGATGTGCAATGATAATCGAATACTTCTTAAGATTTTTTCAAAGGCTGATATTTTCGAAGCCTCCGCATTATTTGAGAGCTGATATTATCGAAGCCTCTTATAATTTGCTTTTGCTGAGGGTAGCCTGATTTAACTGGTTTTTAGAAGTATTTGAAGGCCTTTAGTTTTATGGAGGAAGTCAGACGTCTCTGAGATGCGTTATTTCGGCAGTAGTCTTTTCTTATGACCGTAGTCTTTTACATGGACGTAGCATTTAGTCCCCGAGTGTGATGGCCTTGGCCTTAATATCGAGGGGATGCCTCTTTGAGGTCTTGTAAGTTCGAGTGTGCCTTTTCGAGGTCTTATATTTTTGATTGTGCCTCTCTGAGGTCTTATAAGTTCGAGAGGTTCAATGACTCTATGCGTTGACTGTCGATGACAGTCCCCGAGTATTCAGATGCATTTGGGGTTTTGGCCCTTGAGTCGTTTCATTGTAGAAATATAAATGTGAAAATAGTAGACTTCTTTGAGGCACAAAGTGTTTCGATATAATAAGAGTGGTTCTTTGAATGATTGATACAACATGTTTTGCTTGTTGGGGGCTCGAGTGCTCTACATGGACACAGTTGATTTGACCGTTTGGCCCATTACATTATTTTCCTATCGAAGCCCTCTTTGGCTTGAATTATTTTCTTCGAAGATATAACCTCCGACGGTGATTCCCCCCAGTATTCGAGGTTGATTGAAAAGTAGCCTTGAGTACTTGTTGAATTCGAGTGTTGCCACGTTAAAAACCTTGCCGGTAAAACCCATTTGGGATAAAATCCGATCTAAGGGGAAAAGAGTGCAACGCATGCTTTAAAACACAAGGTCTTCGAGCTTGAGGGTGCTCCGATGTTCTCTATCGAACACCTGCAAGGAGTTAGTTTTAAATACAAGTGAAAAAGAGGAGAAGGTCATACCTCAGCAATAATAGCGTTTGAGCAATGATATATTCCAATATTTTGGTAGTCGATTGCCTTCCATTGTGCTAAGTTTGTAGGATCCTTTGCCTACGACTTCGAGGACACGGTATGGTCCTTCCCAATTAGGGCTTAGCTTCCCTTTATTTGGGTCTCGAGTATTAAGGGTGACTTTCATTAGAACTAAGTCCCCGACTACGAAGTAGCGAAGTTTCGTCCTTCTGTTGTAGTACCTCTCGATCCTTTATTTTTGTGCGACCATTCAAACTAATGTGGCTTCACATTTTTCATCTAGTAGCTCGAGGGAAGTGTTCATGGCCTCGTTGTTTGAGTCCTTGGGGTATGCTGAAACCTGATGCTTGGTTCCTCGACCTCGACTGGGATTAGTGCTTCAGACCCGTATACCAAAGAAAATGGGGTTTCCCCTATGCTCAACTTTGACATCGTCTGATATGCCCATAGCACTTCGGGCAGTCTTCATTTTCCCTTCGCATCATCCAACCTCTTCTTAAAGTTTTGAATGATGGTTTTGTTTGTGGACTCGGCCTGGCCATTTGCACTTGGGTGATAGGGCGTTGATATAATCCTTTTGGTTTTATGGTCCTCGAGGAATTTCGTCGCTTTGTTACCGATGAACTGCTTTCTATTGTCGCATGCTATCTCGGCGGGTATCTCGAAACGGCATATAATGTGGTTCCATATGAAGTGGATGACCTCTTTTTCTCTTATTTCTCGAAGGCCTTTGCTTCGACCCATTTTGAGAAGTAGTCAGTCATAAACCAAATAAATTTAGCTTTACCTAGCGCCGTTGGTAGAGGGCCGACGATGTCCATTCCCCATTTCATGAATGGCCATGGGGATAGGACCGAATGGAGTTGTTCACCGGGCTGATGGATCATTGGTGCGAACCTTTGGCATTTATCACACCATCAAACGAACTCCTTTGAGTCTTTTTCCATGCTATCCCAATAATATCCTGCTCTGATCACCTTTCGAACCAAGGAATCGGCACATGAGTGATTCCCATAAGTGCCTTCGTGGATTTATCGTAGTACATAATCAGTTTCCCTTGGACCCAAACACACTGCCAGTGGTCCGTCAAAGGTTCTTCTATATAACGCTCCATTTTTATCGAGTTAGAATCAAGCTGCTTTGGCTCGTAAGGCCCTCGACTCTTTTGGGTCAGAGGGGAGCTTCCCGTGCTTCAAGTATTCGACGTACTTGTTCCTCCAATCCCATGTCAAACTTGTTGAATTTATTTCTGCATGGCCTTCTTCAAATACCGACCTTGACAATTGGACGACAGTCCTCGGGAAAATGTCATCCTCTTCGATCGATGACCCCAAATTTGCAAGAGCATCGACCTCGCTATTTCTTTCTCGGGGCACGTGGTCCAGTGTCCATTCCTTAAAGTGATGTAATTTCACTTGAAGTTTGTCCCAGTATCTTTGCATTCTATCCTCTCGAACCTCAAAGCTCCCATTCACTTGGTTCACTACAAAAAAAAGAGTCGCATTTGGCCTCGATGACCTATGCTCCTAGGCTCTTGGCTAGTTCGAGACCTGCAATCATGGCCTCATACTCGACCTCATTGTTAGTCAATTTCGATGTTTTTATAGATTGTCTAATGATGCTGCCCGTAGGCGGTTTTAAAACTATACCGAGCCCGGACCCTTTCACATTCGAGGCACCGTCTATGAAGAGGGTCCATACCCCCGATGATGTGCCCGTTTTTAGCAAGAGTTCCTTCTCTACTTCGGGTACGAGGACAGGCATGAAATCAGCCACGAAGTCTGCCAAGATGTGAGACTGATAGCCGTTCGGGGTTGATATTCGATATCATACCCCCAAGCTCGATGGCCCATTTGGCCAATCGGCCCGATAATTCGGGCTTATGCAAGATATTTCGAAGTGGATATGTAGTTAATACACATATATAATGACATTGAAAATATGGTTTCAACTTCCTAGATGCACTTACTAATGCAAGAGCTAGCGTTTCTAAATGCGGGTACCTGGTTTCAGCGTCCCCTAGGGTCCAACTCACGTAATAAATAGGGAATTGTGAACCTTGTTCTTATCGAACCAACACACCACTTACCGCTACCTCGGACACGACTAAGTACAAGTAAAGTTTTTCATCCTCTTTCGGAGTATGAAGCAAGGGTGGGTTCGAGAGATACAGTTTTAATTCTTCTAAGGCTTGTTGACACTCCGGAGTCCATATGAAGGTTCTTGTTCCTGAGTGGGGAAAGAAATGATGACTCCGATCTGATGACCTTAAGATAAATCAGTCGAGAGCAGCTATCCGTGCGGTTAGTTGTTGCACGACTTTCACATTATTTACGGTGGTGATTTCCTCGATGGCTTTGATTTTGTTGGGGTTGATCTCGATCCCCCTGTTCGATACCATGAACCCTAGAAACTTGCCCGAGCCAACTTCAAAAGCGCATTTCTTGGGGTTGAGTTTTATGTTGTACTTTCTTAGGATATCGAATGTTGCCTGCAAATGGGTAAAGTGGTCCTCTACGCGCAGGGACTTAAGTAGCATGTCATCAATATAAACTTCCATAGATTTGACTATTTGATGCTCGAACATTTTATTAACTAAGCGTTGATATGTAGCTCCTGCATTTTTTAGCCCGAAGGGAATTACATTATAGCAATGTGTACCGTACTTCGTGATAAACAAAGTCTTTTCCTGGTCCTGCGGGTTCATTTGAATTTAATTGTACCCGGAGTAGGCATCGAGAAAAGTAAGGATCTCGTGGCCAGCCGTAACATCGATCAGACGGTCGATGTTGGGTAGTGGGAAGGAGTCTTTAGGGCATGCTTTGTTAAAATCTTTGTAGTCTACACACATTCTAAGTTTGTTTCCCTTTTTAGGGACTACCACTACGTTAGCTAGCCACCCGGGATATTTTACTTCCCTAATAGATCCTATCTTGAGAAGTTTGGTTACCTCGTCTTTGACGAATGCGTGCTTTACCTTCGACTGAGGCCTTCTTTTTTGCTCCACTGGTTTAAATCTAGGATCGACACTTAGTCGATGGGTGGTTATCTCCGGTGGGATCCTTGTCATAACTAAGTGGGACCAAGCAAAGAAATCAACATTTTCGATAAGGAATTGAATGCGTTTTTCCCTTTGTTCGTAAGTGAATCCCATTCCCAAGTATACCTTTTGTTCTGGCATACGTTTGATCAATACCACCTGTTCGAGCTCCTCGACCGTGGACTTCGTCGCATTTGACTCCTTGGGGGCGATGAAGGCTCGAGGAGTAGGAAAATATTTTTCTTCATCCTCAACCACCTATTCCTTGGTCACTTGTTCCTCGGCCTCAGCCGAGGACATGGGCTGTTATTTCTATTTGGCTATCTGCTTGTCCTTGATGCTCGACTTTTCTGATGTGGATAGAGTCGATACTGGCGCCAAGTCGTGGACTTAAAATATCTCCTTAGCTGCATGTTGCTCCCCATATACCGTTTTCACGCCATCGTTTGTTGGGAACTTCATCATTTGATGAAGTGTCGATGGCACTTCCCTCATGCTGTGTATCCACGGCCTTCCCAACAAAGCATTATATCTCATGTCCCCTGCGATTACATGAAACTTTGTGTCCTATATGGTTCCGACCATGTTGACTGGGAGGATGATTTCCCCCTTCGTTGTCTCACTTACCATGTTGAACCCGTTCAAGACTCGAGATGCCGGTATGATTTGGTTAAGCAGCCTGAGCTGCTTTATGACCCTTGATATGATTATATTTGCTGAGCTACCTGGATCCATGAGAACACGTTTAACTTGAACTTTATATAAAAGGATAGAAATTATCAGTGCATTGTTATGAGGCTGAGGTAAGGCCTCGATATTTTCCTCGCTGAATGTGAGAGTGTCCTCGGGTTTGTAGTCTCGAGACTGCTTCTCCCTTGTGATAGATACTTTGGTACATAATATAGGTCCATGTGGGACGTCGACTCCGCCGATAATCATGTGAATGGCATGTTAGGGCTCTTCCGGTTCATATTTCTTGTATGTGTCTCTTTCTCGAAAATGGTTCTTGGCACGGTCGTTGAGAAACTCTCGAAGGTTCCCTTGGTTGAACAATCGGGCTACCTCCTCTCTAAGATTCCTGCAATCCTCGGTCTTATGACCATGAGTACCATGATACTTTGCACATCAAGTTGGGGTTCCTCTGAGAAGGATCTGTCTGTATCGGCTTGGGCCATCTGGTATCTCTGATTTTGCCAATGGCTGAGACGATGCCTGAGGCATCGAAGCTGAAGTTGTATTCTGATAATGAGGTGCCTCCACCGGTCCCGAGTGCCTATTGAACCCGGTCTTACTCGTGAGTCCCCAGGAATTCTGGCCTCGATCTGCTCTTCGCTCATTTCGAGGTATGTTGCGCCTCGGATTGCTCTTTCGGTCCTCGATGTAAGGCTTATATCTTTCCTTGTTCGGCCTTGGCTCTTTATCTGCATCTCTTGACTCCTTTTCTAGTAGCCTACTTGGATAAACTGAGCTTGAGGGGGCTCCCAAGTCACGACGGGGTACTCGATCAAGTTCTGCTTCAACTACCTCGAAGCTATCGAACTCCATTCATTTAGCCCCTGAGTGAAGGCTTGTACGGCCTAGTCATCGGAGACTGGTGGTAGCTCCATTCGTTCCAACTAGAAACGGGAGACGAACTCCCTCAACATATCGTTCTCCCTTTGCTTGATTTTGAATACATCTGACTTCCTTGTTGCAACCTTTATGGAACCAGCATGTGCCTTTACAAATGAATCTGCCAACATGACAAACGAATCGATAGAGTTTGGGGGAAGGTTATGGTACCACATCATGGCCCCCTTGGACAAAGTTTCCTCAAATTTCTTCAGTAGAAAAGACTTGATCTCGTCGTCCTTCAAATCATTCTCTTTTATACCACAAGTACATGTGGTGATGTGCTCGTTGGGATCAGTGGTGCTGTTATATTTCGGGATGTTGGGCATCCAAAACTTCTTCGGAATGGGCTTCGAGGCCGCACTCGGGGGGAATGGTTTTTGTACAAACTTTTTTGAGTCCAGCCCTTTCAAAATCGGAGGTGCTCCAAGAATCTGGTCGACCCTCGAGTTGTAGTTTTCAACTTTCTTATCGTTGTCCTCTATCTTCTTTTCTCCTGACTCGACCCTCTTAGTGAGCTCTTCGAGCTTTCTCATGATGGTGGGATCAGTTCCCTACCCATTGTTACTAAATCTCTCCGGGATTGGCTCAGCACGATGAGTGGTTTCTGGTCCTGCTATGCTCGGAGTCTTTTGCTGACTTTACAACTGAGCAATAACAATCTGTTGTGCTTGCAACATTCCAAAAATCACTTGTAGACTGACTTCTCTTCTTCTCGAGCCTATGTCCTTTGAGCATCGGGATGGTCCCCTCCGCGTACACTTCCTTCAACATCAGTTCCCAAGTCGACGTTTAAAGCAATGTGTGAACCAATATCGACAGGGTTAGGGGCTGGTGCTACCCCAGGGTTAAGTTGTGGCACACGGTCTCTGTTGCGCCCTCTTTTTTCCATCTTCGCAGCAGAAGTCAGGATTTCGGCATTCATCGGGACAACTCGTTTCCTTTTGGGAAAGGGGTACAGAAGTTGAAGAGTTGCCACCTAGCGGATTAAGGTGCGTTAGGGCACCTATTGCAAGTAACTCATAAAACCGGTATGTGTTGCCAGAGATTGGGTAAGGGCTTAAAATTACCTTGAGAGGAAGGTGTTAGGCACCCCTCGAGGTCCACAATGGTGGGTCTTGGCCAAACCCATTTTGTGAATTAGTCATTTAACATATAAGCAGTCTAAGCACACATGTGTAAATAAGATAAAGGAATTTTAACAGATAAGAAGTTTAAGCACTCATGTGTAAAAAATAAGGGAAATCGTAAGTTTATTAGCCTATAGGATCACATCTGTGTAATGCCTGGTAATTCTTCCTTAACTAGAGGGGTTACACGTGGCATTAGCGCACAAGTCATCATATCCTTTTACTACCCAATTACCCTCCCCTTAGCGGTTATATAAGCGGTTTTGATTAACGAACTCTATGCGTGCATTACCCGTCCCTTCCTTATGGTCCCAGAGGTGTTTATGACCTCTAATTTTAGGCAGTTCTAGTCTCCCTATAAGGTGTTTAAAAGGATAAAAATCTAGGCGACAATAAAGAACACATAGGACTTTCAAACAAGGGAACAGTTAAGGGGACTTACATTTACCTCCTCAAATAAGCAGATAATTTGCACATCTCAAACAATAGGATTTCAGATGTTTAAGAAAGACCCTAGGGCAGGATTTCTAGGTGAGCATGACAAGTAGAGAAGATGCAGAATTGTGTTAAGACAAAACGATATAGACCTAATCAGTTTGCCTACTGAGTTTTTAGAACCTATTGAATCTAGGCGGTTCACAAATAAGCAAAGCATAGTTTTATAATTTTTATAAGGTTATAATTATCCAAGGCTTGCTTAGGCGTGGTTCAGGGATAACCTATAAACATTTTGTTTAATAATGCAATCAGGATTCTAAAACAGTTCAAATTTATTGAGTCCTATAGGTATGCTGGTCTAGGTGCTGCATATTACATTACAGAACTGGTTTATACCCACTTGTTTCTATAATATCCAGGTGTTGGGGTTGTTTTTAAACATCTTTATTGACGGGATAGTTACTGATTTATGCGATATAGACATAGTTTAAGGAGAATACAAATACCGTCCTAAGGCAGGATTTCTAATCCACATAAAGATTGGACATTTATTAGGCAGAATTACAGTAATAACTTAGTAACAGGGTTTCTAGATGGTCATGATTATGGATAAGTAGAATTTTCATAACAAATGAAATAGCGAGCCTATAACATGTTGTCTAGTATGCCAAGTGATCTAAAAGCATGGTAAACGTGATATAAACCTAAAGCATGATTGCTAATGTGAATGAACATAATATAAGCCTAATGATTTCTAATGCAAGTAAACACAATATAAACCTAAAACATGACTTCTACCCGGTTTCCCCACAAAAATCATATAAGAACCCCTCCCCTTTTACTAATTTTCCCAATATCTGTTTACAAAATTATTATTACAGACCATGAATAAATGAATTACATAACAAATGAAAACTACACTATATGGAGGCTTACCTAGGCCCAAAGTGAACCTGGAAATAGTAGGCCTTCCAATAGTCCAAGATGCCAAAGTCTCATAGCCAATAGGGTGTCCTATTGTGTTAAAGTTCCCTAAGAACCTCAGGGATCCCGGGAAATTCTCACACCAAGATCCTTTTGAGGAGAAGTGATTATGTGCAGTGTGGAAGGGCCAGCCCCAGTGTGCCAGAGTTCGGAGGAATCTCATGGATTCCTAGGCAGTACACACACTGGAGGGGCAGAACTTAAGTGGTCTAAGAGTATAAGTGAGAGTGCTTGACATAGTTGGAAGAAGTTAAACAAAACAATACAGAGGTACAATTTTAGGAGTGAAAAGGTATTTCAGGAATGGAATTAGTTTTAAGAAAATGCTAAAAGTGAAAACAGTTTTAGAAGCAATTATGAGGAGAACAAGGATTCAACAAGCAACCACATAATCAC
Organism: Nicotiana undulata; assembly: GCA_005239495.1. NCBI lineage: Eukaryota > Viridiplantae > Streptophyta > Magnoliopsida > Solanales > Solanaceae > Nicotiana > Nicotiana undulata. The sequence goes on along the minus strand of ML258032.1, from coordinate 169,675 downwards.
AAAACATAGAGTGCCCAGATTCAAAACCATTTATTACTTAATTCTAAGTGAAGACGCATAAGTTACAAACAGAGATCAGGGGAGCTGGGAACATAGATAGATTAAATCAGAAACACATAAACATGGATAAAGGGGGAGTGCATTTTGATCAACAAGTACACAGAACAAGCAAGGGTTGATTGACAACCAACAACCAAGTGCAGAGCATTAGAGCACAAACTATTGATTCAAAGACCCAACAAGAAATCATATTTGAAGCTAAGGTGGTAGTAGGCAGTAAAGCATAGAGACAGAATATAAGAATAGTCATGTTGAGGACAAGGGTCTACTTTATAGAGCTAATCATGCCAATTAAGATTGACCAAATACATTAGGATTCTGGGATACTAAAAATAATCATGCTAGTTGTGGGAAGTAAAACAAGGACTCAAATACACATGCTGGCTAAAGTAACAAACGAGAATATTAAAACCTAGACATACTGATTAAAACAATGAACAATAGAGGGCAAAACTTAAGCATACTGAATAAAGCAGTAAACATGAAGGACTATTAAATACATAATCAATTAAACAAGTGCGGAAATAGGCATGAATTTAACAACTATGGAGCACATAGGGTTGAATTTCATAATTGAAATAAGAACATACCGGTTAAGGAAGAAAGGTACAGGAAGTAAAGCAAGTAGATTTCCACAATCTAGCCTTGTCTTTCAGGCGGCTAGACAAGCAATTAACACACGTAACATAAAGGGAGAGGAGAGAGATAATTTTCTTTGTGTGTGTGTGTGTGTTCTTGAACTAATGTTCGTGTCCTTTTAGAGGTAAAACAAGAGTGTATATATAGCACTTAAGGAGTAGAACAAATAAGGTAAAAGAATAAGAAGTCAGTCAATTAAGGACAATCACATAATCACATAATCAATTCCCCTAAGGGAGTTCGGAATAGACCCCCTTAATTTGGGGTAATTGATTAACGATAACAACAAGGTTTAATTAAGGCAAGAATCCAAATCATACCAAATAGGGAGTTGGTAAAATCCCAAAATCATACGGATGGCTAATTAGGGCAAGTGTAATCAATTAAAGTTACAAAATAAGGAAACAAACAAGATCTGTGCACACAGATTTTTACAGGGCAAAATAATAGGCATTAATCAGTAAGAATCTCCAAAAGAATACTGATTTTACCCCAAAGAATCACTCAGGTTCCATAAAAATAGAAAATAAATGAGTAAAACTTCATAGAAATACCGAGTTTAGCAAGGAAATATGGTTCGAAATCCTAACAGAGATCAATTAGGGAACCCCCCCCCCCCCTCCAAAATACTGGCTTTTAACAGGGAAAAGCATTTAAGTCAAAAAATGGGGTAAACCAATACGACTTGTATCGCAAAAATAATAAAAGTATCGAAACAAAAGTTGAAGAAAATAACATATTGCACATAATAAACTAGGGTTTGAACATTTATGCGAAAATCAGTCAAGATGATGCAGAAACAATTAACTAAACATTGAGAACTTAGAAAAACTTTGAAAAATAGTTTGGGATGAACCCTAGTTTAGGAATAGTGATTTGAAATCGAGATAATCAATTAAAACAAGAGATTCTGAGGGAAAACACTTAATAACATTCGAATCATCTCAGATCTATAAAGATCTGAGAAGAATCGAGAATATCGAACTCGGTTTTTTTTAGAAAAATAGCAGAGGTGAAGAGAATAGTTCAAGGACCCATAGATTCGTAACAAAAACAAGGAGATATCATTACTTACATATGAAAATGGCCTGAGACAGGCCGGTAAACAAAGATTCAAACCAGCACTAGTTGGAGTTCATTGAGATCTTCTCAAGGACTCATAAAATCGATGATCCATGGAGTGTGGGGGACCAGTGATGGTCGGAGAAGACATAGAAACACCATAGGAGGGGGTTTACACCGGTGACGGCGATTAGGGTTAGGGTTAGGTTGAGAGAGAGCTGAGAGATGAAGGAGATGATGATGGCGGGGGATGAGGGAACGAAAGGGTTTGGGGTCAGGTTTAGGATTAATTATGGCAAGGGTTATCATGGACCATTGATCAAAATTATCAACGTCCATCATTGAATGTGGCTTAGTGGGTTGGAGCAGGCAGATTTGGGCCTAAGGGGGTTTAGGCTTGCTTTTTAGGTCAATATAGAGGGGTTTGGGATGGTTTTGAAGAGGTTAAGTCTGAAAATAAAAGGGTTTATTTGTTAAATACCCAAATAATTGATAAACAATAATTTATAAAATAATGAACAAATTATAAAAAATAATTTTCGTGCATATAGATGTTTTAAAATAATTACTCAATATTTAAAAATACAATGAGCCATTTTCTGGTAAAATAATGCAATAATGTACGCATGGGCTGTAATTGCAAAGTTATTGCAATTGTAACCCAAAAATGTAAATGTTTGTGCAAATAATTTGAGCTTAATATGGCTATAAATAGCAAAATTAAATCATGAAATGTTATAAAGTCATTTGTGATGCAATTTTGTAATTCTTTTTATAAATAAAAGACTAGGATAAATTGATTTAAAAGTGTATAAATTATGGGGAAAATATTAATGCATAGTTTTCAAGGTATATATGCATTTGAAAAAATATTATAGGGAAAAATAGGGTATCAACAACTGCCCCTCTTTACCCGGAAAGGATGAAAGAGTTGTCGGGTAAAGATATGATGGCCAATTCTGACCGAGCGAGATGGTTTGAGAGATTTAGGCCGCACTATGGTTTCTGAGCTGCCTACATATCCCTGGTTTTACAGGAATCAGGTTGTGTGTAGTTCTTGATTCATAGGCGAAATATACCAATGAAGTCATCACAAGAACGGACACGAGAATAGGTGAAAAATGGTTATGATGAGTGTTCCGATATGAGATATTTTGAAAGAACTGGAGCGGGATTTCTCCTGTTGGGGTCGCGATTGCTTATCGGGTCACCTGCAAGTAGAGAAGTATTACAAGCATATATTTGTGCAGAAATTTAAACATGATGTAGATTCCCTTCTGACCATGAGAATTGTCTTTGGACGGTTTAGGATGACGTCCTTAGACCATGATGTCATGGGCAATGAATTGTTCAGTGAGGGATTCGCATGCCATGAAATGGTGTTCTCGGGCTATGAGGATGATGCCTTTAGACAATGACGCCTTTGGACAAGTTGGTGATATGTAAGCCCATGAGATGCAATAATATGATGCTAAAATCAACAAGACACTGCTTAGTATTGTGAGGTTGAGGGTGGATCTTAGCCCGAAAAAAGAGCAAAAAGATAGTGCCGGAGAGACAGCGCTTAGTATCGGCAAATAGAGAGGGAATGACTGACCTTATACAAGATAGGAGGTAAAACTTAGCCTCATGCGGATGGAGACATAGCTTAGTCTCATGCAGGATTCGGGACATGGCTTAGTCCCATGCAAATGGAAGGCGGAGCTTAGCCTTATGCAAATGGAGGCAAGGCTTAGCCTCATGAAGATGGAGACAGAGCTTTGTCTCATGCAGATGAAGACAAAGCTTAGTCTCATGCAAATATGGAGGCAGGGCTTAGCCTCATGCAGATGGAGACAGAGCTTAGCCTCATGCAAGATTCGGGACAGGGCTTAGTCTCATGCAAATGGAAGGCAGAACTTATCCTTATGCAAATGGAGGCAGGGCTTAGCCTCATGCAGATAAAGGCATAACTTAGTCTCATGCAAGATTGGAGGAAAGGTTTAGCCTCATGCAAGATGTGGGATAGGGCTTAGTCCTATGTAGATGAAAGGAAGAGTTTAGCCTTACGCAAATATGAAGGCAGGGCTTAGCCTCATGCAGGGTTTGGGGACGGGGCTTAGTCCCAAGCAAAAATAGAATAAATAGCAGATGATGGCAGAGTTTTCTTAGCTGGTAGTAGATTTCAGTATTGCGGTAGTTATGAAGATTGTGACTTTGAGGTGTGTTTGTCACGCCCCTTTTTATACTCTCCTCTCGGATCGGTCAAGGGTTTTGACATTATTGGGACAACTCGTTTCCTTTTTGGATAAGGGATATGAGAAATTTGAAGAGTCGCCACCTAACGAATTAAGGTGTGTTAGGGCACCTACTACGGGTCATTTATTACACTAATTGTATAACAAGATATTGGGTAAGGGCTTGAAATTACTTCAAGGGAAGGTGTTAGGCACCCCTCGAAGTCCACAAATGTGGGTCCCGACCAAACTTTGTGAATTTATTCAAGTAGCAAAGAAACAGTCTAAGCACACATATGTAAACAGACAAGGGTTTGACAGATTAGCAATCTAAGCACACATATGTAAAAGAGAAAGGGAGGTCCTAAGTTGTTTAGCCTATAGGATCACACCTATGCAATGCCCGGTAATCACTCCTCAATGAGGGGCTACACGTTGCATTAGCGCACAGTCATCATATCCTTATCTACCCATTATCCCACCCCTTAGCAGTTATTAAGGGAGTTTTATTCAACGAGCTCTAAGCGTGCTGTTACCCGTCCCTTTCTTGTGGTCCGGAGGAGTTTAAGACCTCTAAATATGGGCAGTCCTAGACAACCCCTAACGTTTTAAAAAGGAAGAATCTTGGCGACAGTCAAATAACAAGTAGGACCAGCAAGTATAAAAGAAAGGAGCAATTATAAGGCTCATGTTTACCTCCACAAGTAGAGAGCAAATAAACAGCATGCCTCAAAACACAAATACAGGCAGTTTTTAAGGAAATCGTTAGACAGGATGTCTAAGTGAACATTAATATACAGAACATGCAACATTGTTAAACTCATTGGCAGGGTCCTAATCAGTCTTCCTACTGATTTTAAAACCTATAAGCCCTTAGGCAGTAAACACAATAAAAAATGCAGTTTTTCAGTTTATACAGGGATTGATTACCTAAGGCTTGCCTAGGTGTGGGACTGTGCATAATTACAGGTTATTCTAAATAGTTTTGAAGTTATTTAATCTACAAACATGTGGTTTTAGATGACACGGATTAAAAAGGAATTTGCAGTTTTAATGTCCAGAATCATGATATCTATATGTAGACTGTTTTTATTTTACAGTCAGTTACTTATTTGATTGAACTAGGCGCATTTAAACGAATGTAAACAGAATTGCTATAGCATAACATCTAGATGCACACAGGACTGACATATTTTTTTTAAAGTTATTTGTTAACCTAGCAGCAGGATTTCTAAGCGAGAATACTAAAGCATGGGTTAATGACATGTGAAATGCTGAAGCAATAAAATGTGAAGTCCTAAGAACATGATATCTAATGCATGTTTAGCATGATTTGGGATGAACACATAGGTCCTGAGGCATGGATTCTAATCCAGATACACGGAATGTAAAGCCTACAACATGCTTTCTACCCAGTAATATCAACAGTATCATACGGCTACCCTCCCATTTTCACTAGCCACCCCAATATCTGTTTACAAATAATTATTACAGACCGATGTCTGAATGAATTACATAAATGAAAAGGAAGTTAAATTATAGGGAGCCTGAAGCAGGCCCAAACACAACTTGAGAAAATGAGGCCTTCAGTAGTCTCAAAATGCCAAGGATTTCATAGCCAATTTCATGTCCAGGTGTGTCAGAGTTCCCTAAGGACCTCAAGGATCCCGGTCAGTGCTCACACTTAGACTTTTGTAGCAAGGATTGAGTAAGTGCATTGTGGAATGGCCAGCTTCAGTGTGTCAGAGTTCAGAGGGATCTCAAAAAGATCCCAATGCAGTCACACACTGTAGGGGCAGAACCTAGGGACTTAAGAGTATAGTGAGAGTGCTTGACATAGTTTTGACAAGGAAGCAGTATTGAATTGATTTAAGAAGTAAAGAAGTTTTTGAAAATAGGAACTGATTAGTAGTAAAACAGCTTTTGAAAAAAAGGGTGAACACTTATGAGAGATCAACAAACAGCTTAAACAATTTCAGCATCACTCAACCACATATTTCACTCAGGAGTTATGGGAATTGGGGACACATAGAACATGTTAGCATTGGTCCAATTAGAACACATAGCCAGAGTTATTTTCAACACTAGATAACTTATCAAAGCAGACCGAACAAGGGCACAAGTGAACAGATTAGACAACATCACAAGTATTCATATTGCTATCACACTGAACAACAAATTAAACATGTTGGATTTAACATTAGGCAGGTTACTAAATACACTAATAACAAGTTAAACATGATATTATTCATACATGCTAGTGATTAAGCAGTATAGTTTAGACATGCTAGGTGTAACAATGATTTAAACATAGAAATTAGACATTAACAACCAAATAGTAAGCAGGAACAAGGCTGGGAATCAATGAACTGAAGTTGTAACATATAGAGTTTTGGACTTGAAATTAAATCAGGACATACCAGTTAAGGAGCAAACACAAAGTATAGAGCGGGTGTAATGCAATAACTAGCATTGGCTTTCAGCCGGCTAGTTCAATAAGAGTAGCAAGTAACAAGAAAGAGCAGAGAGCTTTTGAGTGTAAGAGAGAATTATTGAACCAATGTTCGTCTGCAGTGAGAATAGAGGAGAGTATATATAGCAGTTGAGAGCTAGAAAAATAAGGTAAAAATTAATTGTTCAGCAATTGGATAGAACCACAAAATCAATCAATCATAAAATTAGCAAGGTCTTTCCCCAATTAAGTACAACCAGTTAACAGTAAAGAACATGGTAGATAATTAAGGAAGGAAATAAAATAACTTAGGTACAGAGTACGTAATTAGAGGTAAATACACAAGGGTTCAATTAAGGAAATAAGTAGTAAGAATCAGTAAATAACACGGTTAATCAAAAAATAAGGCAAGACATAATTAAAAGCTTGTAAAAATATGGAAATAATTGAGAAAATCAGCACACAGGTATTACCCTAGTTAATCAGTGAGTCAAGGACTCAAAATAACACTGATTTTAAGGAAAATATCATAGATTTCCATGAATAAGCAGATAAGTCGAGTATAAACAGAAAGAATCGAATCGGAAACCCTAATAGAGACATACTAGGGTAAAATCACGAGGCGTTCAAATTAAACGAAGAAGAAATCATGAGAGTTAACACATAGCAAAATCATGTAGAAAATAATCATGGACGAACTCAGAATCCAGACAAGTGTTAGAAAAAATTAGGGATTTCAACATAAACTAGTTAGGGTTAAGGAAAAGCAGTCGAAAACACATAAGAACAGGATTAAACACTTAAAAATCGGAAGACGTCGAAGGAAAGGTTTTCAAGAAACCCTAGTTTAGGAAAATGAAACATCATTTGAAAATCATAAGCTTTTCATAAGAAAAACACATGAAATAGGTTTGGCGCATCTCAGATGTGTACAGATCTGAGAATTTTAAGAGACAAAATTACGATTTCGAGGAAAAAACCTAGAGATGAAGATATCGGCTTAGAAACCCATAGGTTTAGGCAAAAAATAGAAAGATCTTACTCAAAATCGAGCCATGGCGGCCTGAAACAGGCAAGAGTAGGCTAAAGGTGTGAGTGGACTGACCCTTGTCCCTTGAGGGCTTTAGAGACAGCAAAACCCGGCGTAGGAGAACCATTAGAGGCTTGAGGATGGTGAGAATCCACCATGGTCGACGGTAGGAGAGTGACGACGAGGTGAGATTTAGGGTTAGGTCAGAGAGGATTTGAGAGAGAAGGGGGTGAGTGACGGCGGAGTGAGGAGGGTAATGAGAGGTTTGGGAGGATGGTAGTCTTAGGTTAATTAAGGTATGAAATAACCTGGGCCGTTGATCAAAATGATCAACAGCCAGGATTCAAGAGGATTTGGGTCGGGTTAGGTAGGGGTTTGGGCTTAGGTTGTATTGGGCTGGTTTAGTTAGGTATTTGGGCTGGTTTAGTTAGGCTAGAATTAAAATGAAAAGTGGTTATTTGTTAAATAGCCCAAATAAATTAATTAAAATAATTACTAATTATAATAAATGAATTTCATGCATAGAAATGTTTTAAAAATGGTCATTTAGTATTTAAAAATACAAAAGGCTAATTTTTGGTAAAAATAACACGAATATGCATGGGCTATAATTGCAAAGTTATTCCAGTTATAGCCAAAATGTGCAAAATTGGCTATTTATAGAATAGTATCGACTTAATAAGACCACAAATAATAATATAAAATCAAGAAATATTTTGAAATCATTTGTGATGCAATTTTGTAATTATTTATCAGAAATAAAATACTGGGAAAATTAATTAAAATGTAGAATAAATTGTGAAAAAATGCCAATTAATGCTAGTGCATAATTTTGAAGGTATATATGCAATTTAAAATTATTTTAGGAAACAAATCGGTATCAATAGTGTATATTCTTCGTTCTTGCTACCAAAGAAAAATTGTGAGTTCTGTAAAAGGGAAAGGTCGATTCGCGCCTCCGTCGACTTACTTTTGCTTGGTCTGAAGATCCTGTTCAAATCATTGGGGTAGCGTTTGCTAAACAGAGTTATTTTACAAGCAAGCATGCATAGTTTTAAAAAACATAGTAAAATATATTTTTAAGAAGTTGGTTAAATGTACCAATGACCGTGACACGATCCGAGACATTGCGACTTCTCTTGTAGTAGATTTTTTAGGGTCCTCCTCAAAATTCTTCCCCATTTAGATGGACAAACATCTTTGACTGTTGTACATGCTGCGATCGGCTGAACTTGCTTCAGAATTTTGAGGGTCCTCCTCAAATTCTGCCCCAGTTTCTGATTATGGAAGAAATAAGATTTTTATTGAATTGTGACCGAACCCATAGGGTTGCCTACGTATCCCCTCTTAAACGGAATTCAGGTCGAGCGTAGTTCAATATGCTGATGTGGGTTTCTTTGACAGTCTCAAAATCTCCCAGGTTGACTATTTCTGTTTTATCCAGATTGGACTTAGGCTTGTTCTTAAAGTCTTCTACTTCTCTGACGATTTCCTCGGGTATGACATCTTCTTCCTCTGAATCACTATCTTCTTGTTGCGTTGTCTCATTACATGTCACAGTTGTCGGTTCATCAAGACAGGAAATAGTAATGTTGTATAGATAAAGATATGAGAGGAAAATGGTAATAATAAATATCGATTCATTGAAGCATAAAAGCGATTTTAAATAAGCTAAACAACATTTTTGGGAACATAGGAAATATTATCTAAAACAAATACAAATAGGGAAATCATATTCTTAGAAAATAAAAGGGATGGTGTTGTTCAGCCTTGCTACCCCGGGACTCGTCGGCCCTGGATGGTTTGACGGTCCAATTCCTAAGGAATGATCTTTTCTCCACAGCTCGGATGGTAGGGACTTCTTCCTCCTCCTCCTCAACAATTACGCAACAGTCAATGTCATCATCCTCCAGGAACAAGTTCTTTAAAGCTGCCAGTGCTTCCTCCTCTTTTGATCCCCATATCACGTCGGTTTGTTGGAAAAACTATCTCAGGTGCGGTATAGGCTGCTCAAATGGATAGTATGGACCACACCATGGTGGTGACCAATTTCTGTACTCTTTCCAAGTGTATCGGTATCCCAGGCCAAAAGTAGTGCCATGACGTTTCGGCTGTATTGGCTTGGAAATGCCCTGAAGGTTTTTGCCAAGACCCTTGCAAGGCTCATACCCTCTCCAGTTCATCATGCTTGCTATCTTGCTATCCCACCACTTATCTTTGTCGATTGCGTTGACCCGCTCGATATGATGATAAGTTTATCCACCTAACTTTATTCTGTTCTCCACTATCGGGATGGTGTGGCGGGTGTAAATGGGGTTGCTCCCATCTCCATGGATAATCATTTCTTGATGATTCCACTCAAACTTCATCGCCTGATGCAAAGTTGATGCCACAGCCCCAGCGGCGTGTATCCACGGTCATCCCAACAATAGATTGTAGGATGCAGATATGTCCATCACCTGAAACCCGGCATCAAACCATGTAGGCCCCATCTGCAGACAGAGATTGATTTCCTCGATGGTAGCCCTCTGAGACCCGTCAAATTCCTTCACGTTCATGGTCCCTTCTCGTATCTCGTATATGCCTTTGCCCAACCTCTTCAGTGTTGTCAATGGGAAAATATTGAGGTTGGATCCCCCATCAATCATAACCCTAGCAATAAAATTGTCCTCACATTGCACTGTGATATGCAGTGCCTTATTGTGATTCAGACCCTCAGGTGACAACTCGTCCTTGTGGAAAGTGATTTTGTGAATTTCCAGCACCTGCCCCACCATATTGGCCATTTCTCCGCCAGCGATGTTGTTAGGCGCATATGCTTCAATCAACACCTTTAGGAGAGCATTCCTGTGTGCTTCTGAATTCTGCAACAGTGGTAGGGTAGAGATTTGAGCAGGAGTCTTGTTCAGATGGTCGATAACCAAATACTCTCTCACTTGCACTTTCCTCCAGAGATCATCTGGGCCTGTTTCAATAATGGGCAGTCTGTTAGAGGCCCGCTTGCTGGATTCTCCCAAATGTTACGGTGTATAGACTCTCCCAGTCCTAGTCATCCTTTGCGCATCGCCAGATTCTTCCGTTTTGGTCTTTCCTTTTCTTCTAGCTTCAGCCACATAATCCCATGGTACAACCTTGGTGTTGAAAGGTGGTGTGGTTGACACTGTCACTGTGAAGGATGTGGCTACTTCCACCTCAAATGGAACAGGTGCAGCTGCAGGCGGTGCTACCTCAACTTCAAATGGGACTGATGCAGTTACCTCAACCTCCACTAGTGGTTGTATCTTAACTATAATGGGATTGAGTGTGACAATGGGTTTCTTGAGATCGTCACCCTCCTTGATAAGTCCAATTGATCCCTCGGGATCCCATTCCTCATCGGTCTCTATCACATTAACACCTTCACCCCTATGATCTGGGAGAGGGTTGTTGCGGTCATTGGGTGTAGCTTCCTTTTCCTGGATGAATTTGTTGTCAATCAATGTCTGGATTTTATCCTTCAGTGGTCGGCATTCGTCAATGGTGTGCCCTTTCATGCCAGAATGATATGCACAAGTCTTATTTGGGTTGACCCATTGGGATGAGTTCTCCACGGCCACAGCAGGGATGAGATTGACGTAACCAAAAACCTTCAACCTTTCATATAGCTGGTTGATAGGTTTAGCAATGGAAGTGTATTGTCTGGGTGTTTTACGGTCAAAATTAGGTCGAGCTCTCAGGTAGTTTTGACGAGTTGGAGGTGATTGAAAATTTGATGGTTGGGAATTGGAAGTGTGATAGACAGTGGCTGGTTAGGAATATCTAGGAGGTGAGGGTTGATATGTGGGTGGAGGTGATGGTTGATACGTGGGTGGAGGCGATGGTTGGTATGTGGGTGGAGGTGCTTGATATGCAAGTGGGGAGGTCCGATACACAAATGGTGTTTTGGGTCCTTGGGCAACCATTACTGCTCCCACGTTCTTCTTATTCGATATACCCCCTGACTGAAATTCTTTATTAGTGTCCTGCAATGCCTCAAAGTTTGTTACCATCCCGCTTTTGATGCCTTCTTCGATCCTTTCTCCGAGTTTGATGATATCGGATTACTTATGGTTTTCAATAACCATCAACCTTTCATAGTACTGCAGATCCTGTGCTCTGATGAAGAACTTATTCATCTGTTCATTATCCAATGCCGGCCTAACTTTGGCTGCTTCCGACCTCCAACGAGTAGCATACTCGCAGAAAATCTCAGTAGGCTTCTTCTTAAGGTTTTGAATGTAGAAGACATCTGGTGCATTCTCTGTGTTGAACCTAAATCGGACCATAAAATCAGACACCCTAGTCACCCAGTTGGACCATTTCTTAGGATCCTGGCTGATGTACCAGGAAAAGGCATCTCCCGTAAGACTCCTTATAAAAAGCTTCATCCGGATCTTTTCATCCTTTCCGACCCCGACGGGCTTGTCATAATAGGTCCTTAGATGAACCCCGAGATCACCCGTACCGTCAAACATCTCAAACTTGGTAGGTTTGTAACCCTCTGGCAGTTCTAAATCCGGCTGTATGCATAGGTTCTCACAGTTTAGACCTTTTATCCCTTTACCTCCCTCTACGCCTTGAACTCGACTGGTCAACTTCTTGAGCTCCTCGGCCAGGTTTTTAATGAGCATGTCCTTTTCAGCGTATTCTGGTGCATATGAGATGGGTTGAGTGGAGTGGGGTAGGGTCTCCACATATATGGGGTTGTTTTGGTGACCTGGAGTTTGGGTATAGTGGTGATCATTGGTGGAGTTCTGGCGTTCAGGAATGACTGATGGGGTATTTTGTGGGGTATGGTAGGTGTTTTGCTGGTACTGCGGAGGGATAGTTTGATTTTTTGGTGGGGTTGTATAATGGTGAGGTGCAGGAGGACTTTGTGGGCGCTTGTTGGGTGTGTTTTGAGGTGGTGCGGGGTTCTGAGTGTTTGGATGACTGATGTCTGGGACGCTGAGTGAGAAGGATAGGTTTGCTATATTCCGGACATGCTCGAGCTCACCCTCGAGTTCTAGTATTTTCTGTTTAAGCCGTGAAATTGCATCATTTGGGGTCTGAGTACCCCGACCCTCAGAAGTTTCTACATGTTCAACCTATGTGTTGTTTTCCTTTATGGTGCCATTCAAATCTTCCATTTTTTCTTTTTCCTTGCCTTTTGTTGGACTAGGAGGAGGAGAAGGTGGAGGGCCCCTGGATCTTGTGTGATAAGATGATGATGCCAGTATGCACGAACAAACCTTTGGGGAATGGGAAAAATCAAAAGAAAGAAATAAAACGAAAAGGTAGACAAGTTAGTAAGGATTTTGAAAAGATTATTTGCGGTATTTAAACACATATTGAGGAAAGGTAAATTCGCGTCCTAATTTGGAAACCTCGTTGTGCTCGAGGAAGGCCTAGCGAAAAGTTGATTTGGAGAACTTAGATGCCAATAAATGCCTCATTTCATTAATATAAAAATAGACGAATCCCAAAACGATGTTAAGATAATAATAAAGATAAGTCACTATTGGCACTTGGCCTTATTACATTTAAGAAAGCAGATAAATCTAGCCTACTTGGTCCCGGAAGGACCTTCCCCAGACTCGATCTTCCTGACTCCATCAACCAGGTTCCCCAGATATTCCAACCTTATGTTGGAGGTGATAGCCATTTCCTTCCATTCCTTGATCAGCCTCATGTTTGTCTCATGTATTTCCCGATGCTCATTCTCGGAGTCATGAACCCTCTTGCGTAGTTTGTTGTATTTTACTTGAGCATCGGCATCTTCGTCTATGATCCTGTTTCACCGACATGTTCCTCGCTTCACTATCCCATCTAGTTTGTCTTCTAACCATGTTGGGTAGAAAGCTGCACACCAGCGTGATACCTGTCTGCCTCAATGGTGTTCTTCTCCACAATGATCTTGCAGTGCCACATATGAAGTGGCTCATTTTGCAACCCTTGGTACGACCTGCTTCCTGCCCGCTTGTCTCATGACCCGGATGGGAACATGGGGTATATCCCTCTCAACCCAATCAACACTAAGTGAGGAGTGTCCCTGGACCTGATGATGAACTCATCAGTTGGGAACCATTCAAACATCTATTGTACTTGTATCTCGGTCAGATTGTTGAAGAACTCTACCCATTCTTTGGCACTTTCCGGCTTAGCAAACCTGTCCAGAATGTAAGTCATCCGCTTGGGGTGATGGAAGGCAATATGATCGTTCCAAGCCCTTCGCGGAAATTCCTGGCGATACTAACCCTTTGGAAGATGCTCCAATAACCACAACTGCAGTAGCAAATTGCAACCCTCGAAATGCTTGGACCCTTTTTGACAGCGTTCTAGAGCCTGGTACATGTCAGCTAATATCATAGGGATTATAGTGTATGTCTGTCCCTCGATTCCCTCAATTAAGGTCTTGGCGACCATGGCCAGTCTAGTATGGATTCTTTCCCTTTTCATCGGGAACACTATCAGACCCAAGAAGCACACAATGAACACGAACACTCTACGGTGGATGTGACCTAGAGAAGTGATAGAAAATTCATCATGGAATGTACGGTAAGACTTGTTGTGACCGTATCTTTCATACAGGTAATCAAAGGGTATGTAGGACTTCTTCAAGCACTCCAAGTCAGCATTTTCTTTAATCCCATCATTTTTAGGAACCCCATACCAGTGCGGTTCTCCGGTACTAATAACCCAGGGCTGTCCCAAGGTAGTCGAAAAAATCCCCTGATTTCTTCCAAGAGTGGTGTCATTTCTATATCCCCAAAACGGAACACGGATCTCTCACTATCCCAGAATTGAGTTGCAGCTTCGATCAACATGTTGTTTGGATGAATGTCTAGCAAGGAAGGTAAATTTCCCAAGTATTTTCTCACATGTTTCTTGTCACTTGAGGAAAGATCCTCCCACCAGTCTAGTAGCAATGGTGGTATGTTGCTGACCATACCGAATCTGGGGACCTCGTGCCTCATTTTCTGCAAAACAAAAAGGTTAGGCCCTTTTTCCCCACCTGATTCGACTATTTATACATTCATGATTATCATATTAGCATTTAGTTCTCCAAATTAATGCACAGAACGTGGTTGTGTCTGTTGGGATTGTGGAAACCCTGGTGGATTTGGACAAGGCTCGTCTTAAAGGGTTATTATGCGGACAACAATATTAACCCGACTAGGTTTGACCATGATGCATGCACAATAGTAATAAGAGTATGGTTACTATGAGGGTCTAGACTGGTACCCTTAAGCGGACAACTTAAGGGGGGAAAGGCACGAAACCGTCGATTGCACCGCTGATCAACTAGTTTAACCGCAAATAAGCCTTTCCGAATTTCAGGGTGATATATTGGAAGAGCGCAACCACTTATCAAGCATTTCTATATGATTGATTACGCACGAGTGGAGTATGATGTTGAGTATGATTTATGCAATAATAAATAGTTGGTGGTCACGTATTTGCACGTTAGGAAAGCAATAAAGACAGTATTTATAATTGAAAAACGTTTAAGAAGAAAAACAAAGAAACAAGTCAGTTTTGTATTGAGGAAATAAATACTCGGAAATAAACAGTTGAGTTCACATAACGAGAAAGGGAAAGGGTGCACATGTATTAACAAAGAAAAGCATGTTTAGACTAATTCACAAAGCAGTTTGTTATAGTAAAAGCCTAAGATCCCCAGCAGAGTCGACATGCTGTCGCGCCCCCTTTTTTCCATCTTCGCAGCGGAAGTCAAGGTTTCGACATTCATTGGGACAACTCGTTTCCTTTTGGGAAAGAGGTACGGAAGTTGAAGAGTCGCCACCTAACGGATTAAGGTGCGTTAGGGCACCTATTGCAAGTAACTCATAGAACCATTTTGTGTTACAAGAGATTGAGTAAGGGCTTGAAATTACCTTGAGGGGAAGGTGTTAGGCACCCCTCGAGGTCCACAACGGTGGGTCCCAGCCAAACTCATTTTTTGAATTAGTCATTTAACATATAAGCAGTCTAAGCACACATGTGTAAATAAGATAAAGGAATTTTAACAGATAAGAAGTCTAAGCACACATATGTAAAAAATAAGGGAAATCCTAAGTTTATTAGCCTATAGTATCACATCTATGCAATTCCCGATAATAGTTCCTCAACTAGAGGGGTTACACGTGGCATTTGCGCACAGGTCATCATATCCTTTTTACTACTCAATTACCCTCCCCTTAGCGGTTATATAAGCGGTTTTGATTAACGAACTATATGTGTGTATTACCCGTCCCTTCCTTCTGGTCCTGGAGGTGTTTAGGACCTATAATTTTAGGCAGTTCTAGACTCCCCCTAAGGTGTTTAAAAGGACAAAAATCTAGGCGACAATAAAGAACACATAGGACTGTCAAACAAGGGAACAGTTAAGGGGGCTCACATTTACCTCCTCAAATAAGCAGATAATTAGCACGTCTCAAACATCAGGATTTTAGATGTTTAAGAAAGACCATAGGGCATGATTTCTAGGTGAGCATGACAAGCAGAGAAAAAGCAGCATCGTGTTAAGACGAAGCGATAGAGACCTAATCAGTTTGCCTACTGATGTTTTAGAACATGTTGAATCTAGGCAGTTCACAAATAAGCAAAGCATAGTTTTACAATTTTTATAAGGTTTTAATTAACCAAGGCTTGCCTAGGCGTGGTTCAGGGATACCCAATAAACATGTTGTTTAATAATGCAATCAGGATTCTAAAATAGTTCAAATTTATTGAGTCTGATAGGCATGCTGGTCTAGGTGTTGCATATTAAATTACAGAACTGGTTTATACCCACTTGTTTTTATAATATCTAGGTGTTGGGGTCATTTTTAAACATCTTTATAGACGGGATAGTTACTGATTTACGCGATGTAGACATAGTTTAAGGCGAATACAAATACCGTCCTAAGGCAGGATTTCTAATCCACATAAAGATTGGACATTTATAAGGCAGAATTACAGTAATAACTTAGTAACAGGGTTTCTAGATGGTCATGATTATGCAGAAGTAGAATTTTCATAACAATTGAGATAGCAAGCCTATAACATGTTGTCTAGTATGCCAAATGATCTAAAAGCATGGTAATCGTGATATAAACCTAAAGCATTATTGCTAATGTGAATGAACATAATATAAGCCTAAAGCAAGATTTCTAATGCAAGTAAACATAATATAAACCTAAAGCATGATTTCTAATGCAAGTGAACACAATATAAACCTAAAGCATGATTTCTACCCGGTTTTCCCACAAAAATCATATAAAAACCCCTCCCCTTTTACTAATTTCCCCAAAATCTGTTTATAAAATTATTATTACAGAAAAAACATGGATCAGGGGAGCTGGGAACATAGAGAGTTTAAATCAGAAATATACAAACATGGATAAAGGGGGAGAGCATTTTTATCAACAAGTACACAGAACAAGAAAGGGTTGATTGACAACCAGCAACCGAGTGCAGAGCATTAGAGCACAAACTATTGATTCAAAGACCCAACAGGAAATCATATTTGAAGCTAAGGCGGTAGTAGACAGTAAAGCATAGAGACAGAATATGAGAATAGTCATGTTGAGGACAAGGGTCTACTATATAGAGCTAATCATGACAATTAAGATTGACCAAATACATTAGGATTCTGGGATACTAAAAATAATCACGCTAGTTGTGGGAAGTAAACAAGGAATCAAATACACATGCTGGCTAAAGTAACAAACAAGAATATTGAAACCTAGACATATTGATTAAAACAATGAACAATAGAGGGCAAAACATAAGCATACTGAATAAAACAGTAAACATGAAGGACTATTAAATACATAATCAATTAAACAAGTGCGGAAATAGGCATGGATTTAACAACTATGGAACACATAGGGTTGAATTTAAGAATTGAAATAAGAACATAGAAGTTAAGGAAGCAAGGTAGAGAAAGTAAAGCAAGTAGAGTTTCACAATCTAGGTTTGGCTTTCAGGCGGCTAGACAAGCAATTAGCACAAGTAACAGAAAGGGAGAGAAGAGAGATAATTTTTGTGTGTGTGTGTTCTTGAACTAATGTTTATGTCCTTTTAGCGGTAAAACATGAGTGTATATATAGCACTTAAGGATTAGAACAAATAAGGTAAAAGAATAAGAAGTCACTCAATTAAGGACAATCACAGAATCACGGAATCAATTCCCCTTAGGGAGTTCGGAAGAGACCCCCTTTATTTGG
The DNA here is from genome assembly GCA_005239495.1 of Nicotiana undulata. Lineage (NCBI taxonomy): Eukaryota > Viridiplantae > Streptophyta > Magnoliopsida > Solanales > Solanaceae > Nicotiana > Nicotiana undulata. Next base: position 152,005 of record ML258032.1, on the reverse strand, counting down.
GGTAATTGATTAATGGTAACAACAGGGTCTAATTAAGGCAAGAACCCAAATCATACCAAATAGGGAGTTGGTCATACAGATGGCTAATTAGGGCAAGTGTAATCAATTAAAGTAACAAAATAAGGAAACAAATAAGATATGTGCACACAGATTTTAACAGGGCAAAATAAGAGGGAATAATAAGTAAGAATCTCCAAAAGAATACTGATTTTACCCCAAAGAATCACTCAGGTTCCATAAAAAATAGAAAATAAATGAGTAAAACTTCACAGAAATACCGGGTTTAGCAAGGAAATATGGTTTGAAATCCTAACAGAGATCAATAAGGGCAATACCCCCCAAAAATACTGGCTTTTAATATGGAAAAGCATTTAAGTAAAAAAAATGGGATAAACCAATACGACTGGTATCACAAAAATAATAAAAGTATCGAAACAAAAGTTGAAGAAAACAGCATATTGCACAGAATCAACTAGGGTTTGAACATTCATGCGAAAATCTGTCAAGATGATGGAGAAACAATTAACTAAACATTTAGAACTTAGAAAAATCTTTGAAAAACAGTTTGGGATGAACCCTAGTTTAGGAATAGTGATTTGAAATCGAGATAATCAATTAAAACAAGAGATTCTGAGGGAAAACACTTAATAACGTTCGAATCATCTCAGATCTATAAAGATCTGAGAAGAATCGACAGTATCGAACTAGGTTTGTTTTAGAAAAATAGCAGAGGTGAAGAGAATAGGTCAAGGAGCCATAGATTCGTAACAAAAACAAGGAGAGATCATTATTTACAAACGAAAAAATGGCCTGAGACAGGTCGGTATACAAAGATTCAAACCAAAACCAGTTGGAGTTCCCTGAGATCTTCTCAACGACTCATAAAATCGAAGAGACATGGAGTGTGGGAGACCAGTGATGGTCGAAGAAGGCGTAAGAGCACCATGTGAGGGGATTTACACCGGTGACGGCGATTAGGGTTAGGGTTAGGTTGAGAGAGAGTTGAGAGACGAAGGAGATGATGACGACAGCGGAGGAGGGAATGAAAGGGTTAGGGGTTAGGTTTAGGATTAATTATTGTAAGGGTTATTGTGGACCGTTGATCAAAATGATCAACGACCACGATTGAACGTGGCTTATTGGGTCGGTGTCGGCAGATTTGGGCCTAAGGGGGTTTGGGCTAGCTTTTGGCTCAATATAGAGGGGTTTGGGCTGGTTTTGAAGAGGTTAGGTCTGAAAATAAAAGGGGTTATTTGTTTTTAAAAAAAATTATAAAATAATTAACAAATTATAAAAAATAATTTTCGTGCATAGAGATGTTTTAAAATAATTACTCAATATTTTAAAAATACAATTAGCCATTTTCTGGTAAAATAATGCAATAATGTACTAATGGGCTATAATTTCAACGTTCTTGCAAATGTAACCCAAAAATATAAATGTGGCTATTTGTGCAAAAAACTTGATCTTAATATTACTATAAATAGCAAAATTCAATCATGAAATGTTATAAAGTCATTTGTGATGCAATTTTGTAACTATTTATATAAACAAAAGACCATAAATTGATTTTAAAATGTAGAAATTATGGGGAAAATATCAATGCATAGTTTTGAAGGTATATATGCATTTGAAAAAAATATTATAGGAAAAAATTGGGTATCAATAGTCCCTGAAGCTGTTGCACTGTTTTCTCCATGGAATCTGAGGTCGTTGTTTCCACGCTCAACTGCGTTTGTAGTGTTAGACATTTTTTAGCCTGAAATCAAAGAATCTTTGACAAGAAAAAGTGTGAAGAATAACGTGTGTTATCAGAAAACTAGCACTAAAATAATCACTATTATCTTTAGCCCCACGGTAGGCGCCAAACCGTTTACCTCGAAAATAGTAGTAAGACTTATATTTGATTTGTGGTTCTAAAGATATGTGATTTATTTCAATACTAGTAAATAAACAAGTAATATTAAGTGTAAATGAGAAGAAATGATGAACCAAACCAGTATTGCTATAACAATGGGGACCTCGAGCTCTATATTCTCGGGGGCCTGGAGGTGAGTTAAGGCAATAAAGTAAGAGCAATCAAGCTGAAGAACAAATTTGAGCACAATAAACGAGAAAAGTAGGATAGAATATTCTATTGGCAGTGATAAGAAGATGTTTACAAATGATTAGAGTCTCCTTTATATAGGAGGAGAAATCCCAAATAAGATACATTTCTATTTACAATAAGAAATCCTATTGGTACATATGTATAACCGCCTAGTAAGGATTTGTACGAACCAATCCTGAAATTTAAACTTTGACCTATGTGCCCTTGATAAATTCCCGCTCTTTCTTGAGTGTCAACAAAACGGTACTGCCTCGGGGTAGGCCGTGTCAGGCCTTAGATTTTCTCTCGAGGTGCGCATTTTCAGATCGGGTTCAACCGTTACTTCGAGTCGTCCGAGCTCGGGCTCGGGATACAGTTAAGACTTCGAAATCGGGCTCTCTGATTTTTACCGTATACAAATATGTTAACAAGAATCTCTATCCAATTCCAATTTTGCTTCCCCCTCTCAAATTAATGTCAAATATGGGTTGCTAATAATAGTTCTTACGACCTGAAATGCTCGTAAGCAATTCAAGAATTTCTTACTTTAAGACAATCCAACACACTGTAACACAAATATATTTGATCTAAGCTGAGGTTTATGATAATCCACGTGCCTAATACAATAGAAGTTAAAATAAAATAACACCCTCGTTTTTCTTTTTCTTTTTTTACTCTGTGTTGGTCGTATTGAGTTAAGGACTTAAGGTTAATTAAAGCTGTAGACTCGATTAAACTTCAAGAAACCGACGAGGGTAGCATGCATATAAGCAAATGTAGGGTGAGCTAATTAAGACCCATAAAATGTAACGTACGTTTCGGCTTTGTCTCCCTGCTAGTAATGAAATAATAATATGTATAAGGCGTTAAAAGGAGGCAAATTAAAGAGGGTGAAGAAGTAACTAAAGAGTATGAGTACAAACATCAATCTCAAGTTACCCATCCAATATTATGGCAAATTACTTTCTACTCTACCATGTGCTGGACCTTCTTTTCTTAGAGTACATTTCAAGTGTATATCCAAATATCCTTTTGTTCACGCGGAGAACTTTGAAATAGACAATATCGTCTATAAATTTCATTAAAATGAATGTAAAATATTGTTTAATTTGCCGTGTAATGTAATTGTATACGGTCAAGATCGGGTTCGTCTCTTGTGTGATTAATCGAGACTGGAATATGATAAGTTAAAGTTCGACCTCGAATTATATCGAACTGAGGTGCGACGTTATATCGTGAAGTTCGTGACCCCAGAACCGAACAAAATCGAGATCAGACGAGATCGAGGAAAATCTGCCGAGCCGAATAACAGAAGGCCAAAATATCCGCGGTCGGTTGTAGATCACGGCGGAAATCTCGGCTCGTATCAAGGATAGGCCGATTAATTAGCAAATCATGAGATTTTTTACCTTATATAGAATTGTATCAAGATTAGGATTCCCCTACTATATAAAGGGGTCTGATCATTTGTAACACACATTACGATACACAACAAAAAGCAATATACTGTCATTTGTAGCTTTTATCATCTTGTTATTCTGTTCAGACGTCAATTGAGGCATTTCTTAGTTCAAGGGTGATCGAACTCGACGGCCAAGGTTGTTCAATTTGTGTGGTTTGCATTTATTCTTTTATCATCGATTTCAATATTAATCTGCTTTCTTAATTTGTATGAAGCTATATCACGCATCCTTAAAATTGCCTATAAATTCAGTTGTTATTCGACTTTTAGGATAAACAGTTTGGCGCTCACTGTGGGGCTAAGGATAATAGTGATTAATTGGTACAAACTTTCATAACACACTATATTTTACACTTGTTCTTTGGAGTATCTTTGATTCCAGGATCAAAATGTTGAACTCTCAGTCAGTACCCTTACACATGGACAATGATTTCAATGATCACGACAAAAATGATAACATAACACCAGGGAACGACTTACCTCCAGTTGGCCTCGATGGAGTTCCAGTTGTAGATCCAATCGACGTCAGCTCACATGTAGCCATCAAACGCAAATTTGACAATCGATCCCGAGAGCAGCGTCCGTAGGGAAGTTTGATCAGCTGCTCAAAGCACACATGGTGGCGAAGAGGGTGGGATCAGCCTACGGGTGATCTTTGAAATGTTGCAGGCTCAACAAGCAGCGATAGCCCAACTCCAAAACCAGAATCACCCACAGAGCAGGATCGAGCCCGAGCCGTCCTAGGAAGTTGTCCATAGGGTCAAATCAGTTTCAAGGAAATTGAACGAGACAGAATCAGGGTCCGATCCTGAAATCATGAAGATGCTCGAAGAACTAACAAAGCGAGTTGAGTGGGGGGGGGGGGGGGAGAAGCTAGGGAAAAACAAAAAGGG